>OV049924.1:250674580-250829336 GCA_920104205.1 Eupeodes latifasciatus | reverse complement strand
CTAACATGTTAACAACATCAATATCAAACATCTTTTTATCGAACACTGCTAATTTACGCGAAAGACTTAACAAAGGATCAGATGAAATAAATAACCTGTTCATAATATCGGTGATATTGTCAACTCTGGAAGTTTTCCTGGCAAAAAATTCTCTGTAAGATTTGAAATCTTTATTTCTTGACTCTTGAGCCTCTTCACTTAACATTCCGATCGGTAATAAAGCCTCACGTACTATAATAGAGCCGTGTATTAAAATTTTATGGAGGGTAGGAGTCATAGGCATCCAAGGATATAATCCAACATACAAGGAAGCCGTTTCCAAACAATATTTTTGAAATTTTTCTGGATTTATTCGAATCCCACTGGATATTGCTTGCAAAATAATGTAAATTCTTCGAATTAGCTCTGTATCAATTTTGGTAATGTTTGCAGAAGTATTGTAGTTTTGGAAGAATTTTCGAGCTACATTACCATCATTTGAATTGCCAAAACCCGGTTTAGGCTTGTCAACGATAAGTCCAAGTTCTGTTTTAAATTGCACTTGGATAGTTTTTTTCGTTTGTTCTACAAAAAGTTTATTTTCACTCGACAAGCGCCAGGTAAGTGTTGGTAGCTTATAACTCAAGTGCAGCAATGATTCGAATGATCGTATCCACGCATGTAGAACGGAGATTCCAAACGACACATATTGGGTATTTATGGGCCTTTGGCAAACGTTTTCAAGATCGTTAAAATCTTTTGAAGTGGCATTACATAAATAGCATTTTAATGAAGATTTAGTGCCAGAAAGTGAGTTACAAATTTTACCATCTACCATTGTGAACATTAGTTGGTGAGTAACGAAAATTGTGTTGCCATCTATTAAAACTTTTGTGGGAGTAAGCAGTTCAATTTGACGGTCAATATTCTCTTTTTTTGAAATAGCAAGTTCTGTTGTTTCTTTTTTATACTGAAGGCTTATTGGTCTACAGAATCTGGGCGAAGATGGTTTAGGATTTCGCCATAAAACTGAAGACTTACCGTTTTTTTCGCTACTTAAATGAAGTGGGACAAGGCAAGTCAAAAATATATATTTGTCATCAGACGCATCAGATAAAAATTTCTGTTTGAATTGTGTGTGGCTCGAGCTGCCATCAAATCCCCATTTGGAAAACAGAATTATTTTTTCAAAATTTTCAAACCCTTCTGACTTGATTACAGGACTTTGACTTTGTATCAAACGAGTAGCTGTATGGTCTAATAGGGATTGTAAAGGTACTTCAGCTTCAGATTCCGAAACTTTCACATCATCAGGATAAGATCTTTTTTTCTCTGCCTGTACTAATTTGTATGATGGAAATATATCTTTTACATAGTCTCTTATGACGTTATATTGTGTTCTACTAAGCTTAGCTTCAATGAGAATTGAAAGTGCTTCGCGAGGCGTAAGTTTTTTGATTTTTGAATGATTATTTAAGTCTATGCAATCTTTAGCGTATGTTGGCACCGTTGAAACTTTTTTAATCACATCCGCTTCCATAGTTTTTCCTTCAGCTCTTAAACTCATCTGTGCGGCATAAGTCAACAGATCTGAAGTATGTTCAGCACGGATATCAGCTGTTTTCCTTCGCTTAGAGCTCTCGCTACTTTCGCCAAAGGAAAGACTCGGTCTACCACCTTTTTTGGAAGTGTAGAGAGTAAACTCGCAACATCCACTTAACCAAATCATTTCATTCTTTTTAAATTTAGTTGCATATCTACCACTCTTCGCCCATTTTGCT
Organism: Eupeodes latifasciatus; assembly: GCA_920104205.1. Lineage (NCBI taxonomy): Eukaryota > Metazoa > Arthropoda > Insecta > Diptera > Syrphidae > Eupeodes > Eupeodes latifasciatus. Next base: position 250,827,576 of record OV049924.1, on the reverse strand, counting down.
TTTAATTGACTTTTAAAATTTCGAAGCTTATTGGACAAGTTTGATTTTTCTTCAACGGGACAATTTGTTTTGACAACTACATATTCAATAATTTCGTCAAATTTGTCATCAAAAACCTTTTTAACACTATTATTGAATATGTCAAAAAATGTTTCTCGTTTAATAATTATTTTTGGTTCAGTTTCTAAAAGAAAATGGAAACATAGTGTAATACTGTGTAAGAAAAATACTATTACAAGGTAAGAACAAAAATTATTAAAAAAAAAAAGGGCAACTCGCTTTTACTTTTGACTTAAGTTTCACATTAAAGATATTCTACTGTATTGAAGAGACTCATAATTTTTAAAAGTAATCTGCTCTTACAAAAAATAAACCGTTTATATTGATCGAAATACATAACCTAGTTTAACTCATGGTATTTCCCAAAATTTTGCAAGCTTTCCCTAAAAAATATTTTTTTTCAATTAAGCTTACCTTGGTCCATAGCTGATTATGTTTGATCAATTTTTAAAAAAAAGTAAAAACCATTAAATAAATTGTTACAAAAATTATGAAATTCGGGAAATGCACTTGACACTCTTGGTTTCACAACTTTATAGCTATAACCTACGCAACACTTTAGCATTATGAGCATAAACAAATCTTAAGAAAAAGCCTGAGAGCATAACTTGACATAATAATAAAGAGAAAATAATAACGGTTATAATTTGAAAATTGAGTTTTGGTTATCTCTCCCATACAGTGAGTCCCACTGTGCGACGTCGTGTACCGGATACAAAAGGGAGTCAGAGGAAAACCTAAAGTTGTACATCGCGACCGGCTACATCGCTACAGTGGTGATGAGAACGATGGATTTGTTCGGGATGATCAATCCTAAGGAGGGGGAAATGTAATGTGTATACACTCTTTATCTCTTTTAATATCGTGTTATAGTAGAATAACATCGAGAACATTCAGCGCCTACAAGAACCTAGAATGGGCAACATCTAGTGATTAAGAGAAGAACTCGCTTCGTTAAGCATCGAGAACAATTAGCGCATACAAGAACCTCGAAGGGGCAACATCTAGTGATTAAGAGAACTCGCTTCGTTAAGCATCGAGAACATTCAGCGCATACAAGAACCTCGAAGGGGCAACATATTGTGATTAAGAGGAGAACTCGCTTCGTTAAGCATCGAGAACATTCAGCGCCTACAAGAACCTTGTAGTTTCTCGAACCGATTTGAGGTATGTATATAAATAAGCGCTCGGAATCGAAGCGGTTCATTATTGATTGTGAACTGCGATAAAGTAAAGACTGTGTTTGAAAAGTTATAATTGAAAGTAAAGAAAGTAATTTATCGGACCAAGCCGAATATTACAATATTTAAACAGACTTCACTATAGAGATTAAATTGCTTATATTTATTGCCTTAAACGATTCATGTTTTAGCTCCATTTTTTACGAATAGGGAAGATCCTTAGACCTACATATGTGATATCACAGCGGGAGAAATATGTTGGATTTTGTAGCCAGCAGTTACTGTTACTTTAACGCAATGTAATCTGTAATCAATTGCCACTCAAAAATCTAATTTATAAAAAGGATCACGGAGGTGTTCGATCAGACCTACACTTTAAATCTGTTGATTGATATTTCCAATCGCCTTGGAGTCATATTTAATACAAAATTATTTAACTTTAAGGAACAGTTAAATATGATTACTGTACTTTTGTTACATTACGATTATATTTTCAAATTTATTTATATATTCTACCTCTCAGAGTTAAAGGACTTGGTTGTTGAAGTAAAGTAGCCAATCCATGGAAGATCGCTCCTTGTTTTGCCACCTCCAATGTAACAAAAGGGCCCGTACGAACTAAGTAATCCGCTGCTCTGTGTAATTAAATAATATTATGAATTAACATACTTTTTCATGAATAACAACGAAAAAACCTTTCTTGTGTAATCCCAACCAAGCTTTGCCCATCAACTCGCAGAAGTTGATCTCCCGCTTGTAATCTATTATCTGCATCAGCTGCTCCACCTGGTACAACGCTTTTTATATAGATACCCAGTTGCTCTTGGCCCGCTCCTTTCGCCGCTACAATCGATAATCCCATTCCATTTGAATTTTTTTGCAGTTTTATAGCCTGAATTTTGGGTTCTGGTATTTTATTTGATATTTCACTTGGTGAACGTGCCTTTTTGTATTTATAATTTATTTATTTTTTTCAACAATAAAAATGCTTAAAATTTACATTAAATTGGTGCATATAAACCGTCCAAAGTCCAATGCTCGTGGGTTGGGCAGCTAATCGACAAAATCCCGCTAACTGCAGTGGGCTTAAGAAATCAACCAAACCTGAAGGGATTCCTCTTACTACGTCGCAGCTAAACCCATCATCAGGTAGTAAGAGTACCAAATGAAGTTCAGGAGTTTCTTCTAACCGCACTTCTCTGCCATCAGCACGTGCAAGTTCGTCAGCAACTGACTCCGCCATTCTTACAGCTGCATCTTTTAAATTACGTGAAATTTGTTCGTGTTCTAACAGCGCCGCCATTTGAAGAGAGTTTAAGCGAAAGCAAGAACATGCTAATTTTTGAACTTCTTCAATATTTGTTTTCGTGGACTACAAGATAAGTATTATTTAATTGCACATTTATAAATAATTACTTTATATAGTAAACCTGGAGGAATTGTGCACATTGATTAATTTTTGCCAGGTGACAATCCGCTGCTAGTTCAAGTCCTTGACGTTCTGCCCACAGTTCTAATATTAATAGACGATCTGTCAAAACTTTTCCCCATTCAGCTGTGCACATATGAGGGTTGGCCATAATCTACTTGTCGAAAAATTATAACTAAATGCAGTAAGGAGTGAAATATTATACTTATAAATCTATACCGTATTAAAACACACAGCATTAATATAGTGAAATAATTGCGAAAATAATTGAATTGTTAGTGCAGCGTTTACACGACATTTTCGTAAAAGAGCCATTGCTGATCCTAAAACTGTCAAAACAGAACCTGCAACTAAGTCATGGTCATTTGCTTCTGATAAAAATTGGTTAAGGGATTGCGATAACTCCACTCGAAAACAATTAACTAAATTGTGAAACGCAGATTGCACACTTTCAGCGAGCATTTCTTGGGCTTGAATACTAAAAGCACTTATATGCCTGTCAGATTTCAGAAAATGAAGAAACTCCGAGCTGTTAGCCATCCAGAAAGCAAGATCATGAGCATTCGTATATTTTCCTTCAATAATTGAGTATATTAAATTTGCTACATGGTGTAGAAAAATGGTGAGCTTGTGAGCACGTTCCGCAGGCTGTAGTTCTGGCCTATAATGAGTAGAAGCCCGATATCTGAAAATATATAAAACAAAAATATCATATTGTAATGTTCATACACTTTTTATCACTTTCACCCTAATATCGTGTTATATTAGAATAAGTACGTAGCAACAGTTGTATTTTTATTAGTAATCACTTGTGTAGGACATTAACAATAAGGGGCAACATCTAGTGGTTAAGAGGAGAACTCGCTTCGTTAAGTATCGACTTTGTATATGAAAACCATAGTACTCTCATGGGCAGAAACTTTTAGGGCCACCGGATGCCGTCGTTGGCGGTAGTATCGAAAAAGGGATAAATTTCGGGGGAGCGAGAGAAAAATATTATTTCCATTCCCATAAGCAGCCAGCAGAATAAGGAGCTCAGTTAATTTAGCAGCCAAAAAGTCGACACAATTTCATTCATTCTATTTGAGTCTATCCTTGTATATGTTTTCATATACTAAGCTTCCATATGAAGGTCGATGAATTTGTTTTTGTAATTTCTTTATATCAATGCACTTTTATATGGAAAACGACAATGTCTCAATATTGTGTCTAATAAGGGGATGAATGAAATTTGTGTATGCTTACATCAGCTGTTCAGGATCTTGTACCGATTTTTGTTTTTATTTACATTCATGACTCTGCTTCTAGTTGTGTACGATCTTTGTATATGAAATAGCTCAAGAACAAATAGAGATATCGACTTCAAATAAATTTTGTTATACAGATAATAATGCAGAAAGATGCAGAAAGGACAACAAAGCTCGGACCTTATAGAGGGCATAAACAACATACATATGTATATGTAAATATGGTTTATATTTAGGCAGGCATATATGTGTTGCTTAAGCCGATAGATCTTTGTATTTCTCCAGAAGGGTACCCCACGTTATTTTGGTTTTAAGTTTTCTCAAGAACTAATCAACTGATTTCAATAGTTTTTTTCTGCACAAGCTCTTATGTATATTGGCTTTATTTTTGGATTTTTTAAAAAATAGTACATTTTTTCAAAATTCGATGTATCCAAAATGGGTCATTAGTTTTTTACGAAACTGTATATTAATTAGTTCAAAATAACTGCATACCAAAAATATACATTTTACTAAAATTGAAAAATTGTATGTGTACAAAATTAATTTAAAAAGTAAACTGCTCTAAAGATTTTCAAATAAGAATTTTGAAACATTAAGGTTTTTTTGAGAAATCAAATTTTGGAAACAAGCTTTTTTAACAGGTACATTTTTAAATTTAAAAAGAGGCTGGGATGCGACCCACACTGATAACTTTCCATCCCGTTTGTCGATTTGTCTTGCTTAAAAGTTTTTCTATATGTATCAATTTTTACCAAAAAATTATTGAATATCGAAAACAATATTTTCTGTGAAATAAAATAAGTTTGAAGCCAATTTTTGTAATTTTTGAAAAGATATTTACGTCGAAAAACAATTCTTACCAACTTTTATACATTTTTTTTAGATTTTTATTTTTTGTAAAAAAAAACTGTCAATTCGATTTTTCTCAAAATTTTTCCTAATGTTGAAAACAATATTTTTTATAAGATAAAATTAGTTAGAAGCCATTATCTCCAATTTTTGAAAAGATATTTGAGTCGAAAATCAATTTTTACCAACATTGAGTAATGTTTTTTTTTAGGTTTTTATTTTTTGTAAAAAAAACTGTCAATTTTATTTTTCTCAAAATTTTATTAGTTGTAAAAAACATTATTCTTCGTTGCATAAAATGGTTTTGGAGATGAAATCATATTTTAGTCGTAAAATTTTCGAGGTGACAAATTTTTTTTTTCAGTTTTTTTGATTTATAAAAAAACCGTTAATTGGATTTTTTTCAAAAAATAAACTTGTTTGGTATCACGTTACAATTTATAATATAAAATTTAATTCAAGTCTCTAGCGTTATTGGTTCATGAGATATTTAGGGTTAACCAAAATGTTCACCTTTTTTTAAACTGCTATGGTAAAAATAACACCCACGCAATTTTCTTGAGAGCCCTTTCTACATCTTTCTGCCTTAATATCTGTATAACAAAATTTATTTGAAATCGATATCTCTTCTGGTTCTTGAGCTATGGACGACGAAAAAAACGTCGCGACCGTACGGACGTACGATAGTACGTACACATGCACGCACAGACATCTTTCTAAAAATCTTTTATTTCGACTCTGGGGACCTTGAAACGTCGAGAAATGTCAAAATTTTCAATTTGACAAATCGGACCCATTACAATAACTTCCTATGGGAAGTTAAAAATACAGGAAATATTTTAAATAGTCTTGGTGTGTCAATTGAACTGATTCGTTCTAAAATTGCCTCTACCTCCTACACGAAGAGACATAAACCCCCATTTCGGTAGTCAAAAGTGCACGTACCTACGTATATTTTAAAACAGTAGTAAAACGTTATGTTTATTTCAAATTTATAGAAAAATTACTCCTAAGTTAAAAACTTTGCTCTGGCATACAAAAATTGGATTTGCTAGAATTTAGATATCTTAAGACTGAGACAAATTGCATCAAATTTATTTAAGTACAATTACAAAGTCTAATACTTCTCTAAAAATAAAGATCCAAATAAAGTCTTTAACCTTATTAAAAGTAAACATTTGCTTATACCCTTGATCATTCAAAATTGTTGATAGGAAGGTCCTTCTTTTAATAAATACCTACCTACATATGTATATCATAAGAACTTACAGGCAAAAGTATGTTTCAAAATTTGTCCTTGAAATACTTTTTTGACCGGAAGTTATAACTACCTACTTTATAAACTGAAAGATAGGTAGATATGTGTTAATTTTTAAAACAAACAAATTTAAAAGTTCATCATCCCATTTAAAAAATTCACTACCATTAAAAAACGTCCAAAAATTAAATATCCATCTTTTCATTATACCTAAGTTGTCAACAATTTTGTAACCAGCTTTTAAATAATTGTATTAGCTATCAATTATTAACAAATTTATTTATTTAAACAAAATTATATTTCTAAGACTTTGAAAATTTAAACTTCTTTATGCTCGATTTGAAACCAAATTGTAAGAAAGGTTTAGGTGATCAAATTGTTTAAATTTATTAAGCTAGCTATCTATTATTGGATAAGAATACCTACATATTTACTTGTCTATAATAGTTCAAGTTATAATTCCCTAATACAATCCTCAAATCATCAAAAATATAAAATCTCAACCAAGAATATAAAATTCCTACACGAAATCGCAATTCACCTGCTTTTGTCTTATCATCTTTGTATAGAAAGACTACCGTTTTGCGTATGCTTTGTATATGAAAACATATACAAGGATAGACTCAAATAGAATGAATGAAATTGTGTCGACTTTTTGGCTGCTAAATTAACTGAGCTCCTTATTCTGCTGGCTGCTTATGGGAATGGAAATAATATTTTTCTCTCGCTTCCCCGAAATTTATCCCTTTTTCGATACTACCGCCAACGACGGCATCCGGTGGCCCTAAAAGTTTCTGCCCATGAGAGTACTATGGTTTTCATATACAAAGGTATCGAGAACATTCAGCGCCTACAAGAACCTAGTAGTTTCTCGAACCGATTTGACAGATATAAATAGGCGCTCGGAAGCGAAGCGGGTCATTTTTATTGATTGTGAAATACGATAAGTAAAGATACTGTGTTTGAAAAGTAATAATTGAAAGTGTTGAATAAATAAGTTTGTTAGCGATTTGAATAAAGTGAATTTGTGTTTTATTTACAAAGTGTGAATAAGTTTTAATTGTCGGGCCAAGCCGAATAGGTATAACATTGGTGTCAGAATAAGGGATTAATACGTATTGAGAATAAAAACAGTGAGCAGTGATTGAACTATTTTGTGTGAAGTAGTAAAGTTTAAAATAAAAAAATGAGTAGTTTTGAAAGACTTAACTGTCCCTGAGATAAAGGCCGAACTAAGCAAACGTGGCTTAAGTGGGACAGGAGTAAAAAACGAACTCGTTAAACGGCTGCAGGAATATCTGGAGCAGCAAAATGAAGACCCACATACGTTTGCTTTCGAATTAGAAGCAAAAGTGGAAGAGGTAAATGCAAATCTTGCCTTATCTAACATGGTGTCAGTTCTTTTAGCCAAATTTGAAGAAAATAAAAATGATGTCCTGGAACAACTAGAACCCCAAAGAAGTGACCAAAAACAAGAACAGCAGAATATTCTAGAGCGATTCGACGAACAGAAAAACCTCTAAGAAGGCAGGTTTGCGGACTTCGAAGAGAAAATCAAAACTGTCGACGAGCGAGTCGAAAATCAAAATGCACGTTTCGAGAAAATGGACGAACGAATCGAAACCATTACAAATGAACTGGAAAAAGTGCGAAAGATGAAAGGAAGAGAGAAGTGAATCCTCCAAGCTTTGATGGATAGATTCCTAGGTCAATCTACAAGAAACAGTTTGAAGCAGCAGCGTTAACAAACGTCTGGGACGATCACGAAAAATACATTGCTCTTACGCTTGCTTTAAGAGGATCTGCTGCTGAACTGCTACAAACCATCCCAGCAGAGAAGAGTGGTGACTTCACAGTTCTGGTAAACGCAATCGAACAGCGATTTGGGGATAGCCACATGACAGTAGTCTTTCGAGTTCAGCTTAACAATAGGACACAGAAAAGAGGTGAAACTCTGCAGCAGCTTCAGGCAGATATCGAGCGATTGGTTCACCTGGCATATCCAACAGCTGGTAACGAGATATTAAATCAACTTGCTGTCGAAGCCTTTGTGAGAGCTGTGGGCGACATAAATCTCCGAAGGGCTATTCGCACTGCCGGAAAGCGAACACTACCAGAAGCATTGGCTTTCGCTCTGACGATGGAAGCTGCAGAACAAGCTTCCCAAAACGTGCATCGCGTAAGAAAATTAGAAGTCCAAGAATGCTCTTGTCAGGAGCCTACTGTGGAAAGGAGTCAGCGAGACGGACCAGCACGATGATGGAACTGCAATAAGACTGGGCATCTACAGCGACAGTGCAGATTATCGCGAAGAGGAACCGCATGCCAACACTGTGGAAACAGAAGTTATACAAATGATCAAAGTAACACCAACAATGTTGCTTCCGAAGTTGTTTCCCACCCGGGAAACGAATAAGAACCAACTTCGAGGGGCAGAAGCTGGTTTCTGGTATCGATGGCCCCAGAAACAACATCCAGGTTTCTCAAACGAAATGTGACAATAAGAGCCTGACCGTGGAAGCAAGTATAAACGGCAACAAATGCGTGGCTACCATTGACACCGGTGCCACGGCGGCGGCGTCCATCATACGGCAAGACCTCGTTAAGAAGGCATGGCTCCACAACACCAACAGCTATCGTCTAAGGACTGCAACTGGAGAGGCCGCAAAAGTTTATGGTGTGGTACGTCTAAAGATCCGGACGGCAGAGTTGGAATTCTCTCACCTGTTATTGGTAGCAGATATATGCGACGAGTGTCGGCGTCGATTTCATGAAAGATCACGGAGTGATATTGGACATCGGGAACCAAATCCTGAAATATCGAAACATCGAGATTCCGATGATCTATGGGACTAACTCGTATGAGATCTCTGTTGGAGTAACAAACAAGTTCTATCATTATGATTTTTACAAACAGTCCTTTTTGTAATTGCATATTGTACTAAAATATAGTTATCTCTTTTGTTCTTAAAAAGATCATAAGAAAAAGCAAAACTTTGGTATCTAACGGATACAAATCTAAAACTTATTCTTTTGTAAAACGCGTGCACATAAAGTAATCTTTTCTATTTGCATTTATAATAAAAGTTTTAAAACACAAATTCGCCATTTCTTTTATTTTATTGGAATACGGAAAAGGTAAAGAGTATAATAAACTTCAACAACCTCGTCATCTGTGAAAACCGCCATCAAAGAAGATCTCACTTTGCCTGCTTCTTAAGAAGTATTCGTGTGGACGAAATTGAAGGGTAAGCCTGGCAGCCATCGACACATCATGGTCGAACCAGCATCTGTAAAGTCCTCCCAAAACGTCACCATTGGGAAGACTCTTGTGAGACTTGTAAAGAACATGGTTCCCGTACGAATACTGAGAATCAAGCCGTATGAAGTTAAAGACAAATCAACCCGCTTTTGCGTGGACTATCGAAGGTTGAATGATGTGACCAAGAAGGATAGCTACCCTCTGCCTAGGATCAGCGATACTCTGGACGCAATGGAAGGAGCACAATGGTTCTCAACGTTGGACTTAAAAAGTGGTTACTGGCAAGTCGAAATCCATCCTGAAGACAAAGAAAAGACAGCATTCTCAACAGGAAACGGATTGTGGCAGTTCAAAGTGATGCCTTTTGGACTTTGCAATGCTCCAGCGACTTTTGAGCGCCTAATGGAATGCGTCCTGCAAGGACTCACATGGAAATCTTGCCGGGTCTATTTTTTTTTTTTTAATAATTAGCGAACACTAAAAGGGTTTTTTTATACCTTTAATATGCCAAAGACACAGTGTGAGCATTAGGAAAGGAGGGAAGGGTTGGATAGGAGGTGTCGGTGTACATTGATTTTGAAGTCCTGAACATTGCAATGATAGGGAAAGATAGAGCGTGGCAAGGCGTTCCACATTCGGGTAGTACGGCTAAAAAATTAATCTCTGTACTTCATAGTACGGCCGAAGTTGGGCTCAAGGGTAAACTGATGGGCATTCCTAGAAGCGCGAGTATTACGGTTAAATTGTTTAAGGGGAGGAATGCAACTGACTATTTCACTAGAGCATAGTCCGTTAAAATAACGGTAAAAAAGGATTAGACAAGAAACCTTGCGTCGATGTTCGAGTGACGAAAACGACTTGATGATGTTAATGTCACCAATCATTTTAAAGGCTCTACTTTGAATACTGTCCAAGAGGCTTAAATAAGTTACTGGAGCACCAGCCCAGAGATGAGAGTTATATTCAAGTTTCGGACGTATATAAGTTTTGTAGATTGTAGCCAGATCAGACGGAGAGAAAAATTTCTTGCAACGTCTCAAAAAACCTAGACATCTTGCGGCATTTTTGGCAACATCGCGTATGTGATCGCTCCACAAAAGGTGGTTGCTGATGCACATTCTGAGGATGTCGAGATTTTCTTTAACGATGCAAGACATCATTGCGTTTTCGAAGCATTAAATACAATGCTGTGTAGGTCGGAATTTAATGAGCTAATCATATTTTGTCGTTGCAGTTCCACATCCGAAGAGGAGAGTTGTGAGTCTGGAAACGAATATGAAAAGCTAAGAGTGCTATCGTCAGCGAAACAAGTAGTAGTAAACTAGAAGTAGCAGACAGGAGATCATTTATAAAAATGAGGAAGAGGGTTGGAGACAAAACGGAGCCCTGGGGCACACCAGCATTTATTTCATGGGTTTCAGACTTGAATCCGTCCAAAACAACTTGTATTGAACGGTTCGAAAGAAAATTTCTAATCCAACGAAGAAGAGATTCGTCGATACCGAAAGCACGCATTTTCGATAAGAGAGCAAGATGCCAGACTTTATCAAATGCCTTTGAAATATCAAGTGCAATAATCTTACTTTCTCCAAAACGATGTAAAGATTTGTTCCACTGTTCGGTGAACCATGAGATCACCAGTGTACCTATTGCTACGAAAGCCGTATTGCCGGTCATTAAGAAGCTTCCGTTCCTCAAGTTATTTCTTAAGCTGATAATTAATCAGCGTTTCCATGACCTTGGAAAGAAGGGACGTAAGTGCAATAGGTCGGTAATTAGAGGGTGAGGAAGATTCGCCTTTTTTGGGAATAGGCTGGACAAATGCGGTTTTCCATCCACTCGGAACGAGACCTGAGGAGTAGGACAGATGAAAAAGCTTACGCAGTGGTTTTGCCAGCGTTGAAGAACACCTCTTCAGAACAATAGCGGGGATACCATCCGGACCAGCGGATTTATGTATGTTAAGATCTTTTAGGACTCTCGCCACAGTACGAGTGCGAAAAAAGATTGGTCCCATAGAATCACTAACGCGCTCGATGACAGGCAGAGTCATAACACTCATTGGCAGCGTTGAATTGGCGGCGAACTGCCTAGCGAAGAGATTAGCTTTCTCTAAAGAGCTAACAAGTGGAGTGTCATTGACAACGAGCGTAGGAACCGACGAAGAGGAAGAATTCCTCATGTTTTTTACAAATGACCAAACATTTTTACTGCCTTTGGGACATTGCAGTATTTTTTTGCCGTAATTTTTGGTCATGTAAAAATTTGGTCCGTCGAATATGGACGTTGCAGGCCTTCCTGGCTTGCTTGAACTTATTCCGGTTTTCCTCAGTTGGATTGGCTTTAAAACAACGGAAACTTACCTTCTTGACCCTAATAACCTCTTTACAGCTCGCATCGAACCATGCGTTTTCCTTAGGTCTGATGCTTTTAACCCTATTCGGGATAAAAGTTCTCATTCCAAGGAGAATCAAACTTGTGATCATATCAGCGCTGGCGTCAACGTCACTATCTGGGAAGCATAGTGACCAGTTAAAGATCCTAAAATAATTATTGAGACCGTCCCAGTTGGCTTTCTCGTATTGCCAAATGGTTCTCTTAGGAGCTCTTTCTTTAACTGGAGAGTTTTGACACGAGAAATTTGCTGATATGACACAATGGTCAGATGAGCCTAGAGGAGATAGAACACTAATAGTGTACTTACTAGGGTCAGAGATAAGAAACAAGTCAAGAGTGTTTTCTGCTCGACCTACCACGTCCGATATTCGAGTGGGCTCGTTGACCAGCTGAGTAAGATGGTTAAACTCAGCGAAGATCTCAGCAAACACTCCTTCTGGTGTTGTCTGACCCGAATGTTGGAGCCATGAAGAATTGTGTACATTGAAATCGCCCGTAATAACGATTTCAGTGTGAGGATACAGGGAGACAATTCTTTGGATGGAGTCAGACAGAGCATCAAATTCCTGAGAAGTCGAAACTCTGTCCAGGTTTGGGCTTCGATAAAGGAAACAATAGTGAATGATGTGCTTATTCACGGAAAGTTTTAACCACATGAAATTAAAGAAGGAATTGGTACAATGACCATATTGTGGTAAAAGTTGATAGGCAACATCATTCCTAATATATATGGCGAGACCATGGTGTGAAAAGAATAATGGCACCAAGCAATACCCATGAATAAAAAATTCAGCAGAATCGGAATCTTCACCTACTTGGGTTTCACTCAATGCCAAAACAGCTGGTCTGTTAGAATTAGCGTGGATGTACACAGACAGAAAATTCGATCTCAGCCCGCGAACATTGCTATAATCTATATATATATAAAAATCAATGCCACTTTTCGTTGTAATGTTATAACTCAACAATGCCTTTACCGATTTGTCTAATTTTGGTCTTTAATTATTCGTGGAAGTCCAGAGAAGGTTTGTACGTAGAGAAAATTTAAAAAAAATCTTGAAAAAGTGTTAAATCAACATCTTTCTATACTTCCATATACAAACAATTTGTACTAATACTAAAAGCCAATTTGAACCTTTGGCAAAACAATCGAAGACAAAAGTGACGTTAGTTCTGTCAAACAAATTTTTTGTCATCATATGTCATTTCATTTTATCAGCGATAATTATTGCTTTGTTGTGTTTATATTTTCCAAAATATTGTTGAGTTATTGCTTTGTGTTTATATTTTATATATGTTTATATATCAACAGGTTATGGGCCCAGTTTCTAATATTATAAAAGAAAAGAAATATTAATTATAGGTATGCAAAATGGCAGAGAATCGTTTTTCCATAAAAAAGCTCGGGAACGACAACTATTTTGTATGGAAATACAAAATAGAAATGCTCTTAGTAAAGGAAGGGTTGTGGGGCTACGTTTCGGCACTCAAGCCAGAGCCAGCACCTTCGACTCCGGAATGGAGCGCTAAAGATGACGAAGCACGAGCAACAATCGCTCTATCTGTTGAGGATAGCCAGCTGCAGCATATAAGAAAAGCCATAACATCAAAGCAAGCGTGGGATAGCCTAAAAAATTACCACGAAAGAAACACCTTGAGTAATAAAGTGCAGCTAATGCGAAAAATTTGCAGCTTGAAAGTCGATGAAGGTGGTAATGTTGAAGCACACATTCAAGAGATGGACGATTTGTTTGAACGTTTGGCGGCAATAGGCGAAGAAAAATTGTCTGAGACATGGAGTGTGGCGATGCTGATAAGTAGTCTTCCGAGAAGCTATGACACTCTCACCACTGCTTTGAAGACTCGAACAAGCGAAGAAAAAGAATTAACGTTCGATGTTGTCCAGTTGAAGCTTCTGGAAGAGTACAGGCGACGTCAGAATCCTGTTGGCCAACCACATGAGAATGCAATGAAGATCACGAAGTTTAATCCACAAACATCCAAATCAACATCAGCGGAATTTTTGTTTCTGTCACAAAAGGGGGCACATAAAAAAGAACTGCAGCCAATACAAGCAATGGAAGAACAAAAATCAACATGCAAATTATATCACCAAGTCCTTTGATCACTTCAGTCTGCTGACATCAACAGGAAATCTTTCGGGATGGATTTTAGATTTTGGAGCTACATGCCATATAACGAATGTGAAAGATTTTTTCGTTAGCTTCGATCCTCTCATCAAAGAAAAAATTTGTACTGGCGATGGAAGTGAAATTATTTCTGTAGGAAAAGGTACATGTCAAGTAAATTTTAAAAATTCTCAGGCTACTGGAACGATTGAGAACGTATTGTATGTTCCAAAAATTCAAGGTAATTTGTTGTCAGTCTCTTGCTTGGTAGAGAAGGGTTGCAAAGTTGTCTTTGCCAATAAGGTATGTCAGATTTGGAAGGTTAATGTCCAGATTGCAGAAGGAGATTTGATTTCTTCTATGTATGTGTTGCGTCAGGCAAAAAGAGTTCTTTTAGCGGTTCACAAAGAAGATTGTATTCACCAGTGGCATCGAAAGCTTGGACATAGAGATGGGGATGCAATTAAATCCATACAGTAAAAAGAAATGGGTTCAAGTTTGTCAATTAAAGATTGTAATGTTAATGAAACCTGTGAAGTTTGTATCCAAGGAAAGTCTGCCAGATTGCCATTTCCAAAAGTATCCAAAAGTGATTCGCAAAGCGTACTCGACTTAGTACACACAGATGTTTGCGGTCCTATGGAAGTGGTCAGTCCAAGTGGTAGTCAGTATATAGTCACGTTCATAGACGACTATAATAGATTCACAATAACATTCTTGATGCGGCAGAAGTCAGAGGTCTTTGATAAAATACGAGAATACATTGAAGCAATGAAAACTCAGTTTGGGCGTAAGCCAAAAGTATTGAGGTCTGACCGTGGTGGTGAGTATATGGGACATAAGGTGCAACAATACCTAAGGGAACAAGGAGTAAAATCCGAGTTCACTACAGCATACTCTCCACAGCAGAACGGTATTGCTGAAAGACGCAACAGGTCCCTTGTTGAAATGTCCAGATGTATGCTAATTGATTCGAACTTAAGCAAGAAGTTCTGGACAGAAGCAATATTGACAGCCACATACATACAAAACAGATTACCAACAAGAGCAACTGCACCAACACCTTTCGAGCTCTGGTATGGATCCAAACCGGATTTTAAACAATTTCGTACATTTGGTGAAAGATGTTTTGCACATATTCCCAAAGAAAAGAGAAAAAAGTGGGACAACAAGTCGAAATGTTTAAATTTTGTTGGTTATGATGCAAACTCGAAAGCATACAGACTTCTAGACACCAGTACGAAAAAGATAATTATCAGCGGAGATGTTCATTTTTTGAAGTATTCAGCCAAAGTCGAGGCAAGTCCAATTAAACATCGAAGCTTTCCAGAAACCAAGAGTAAAAAGAAAGATGAAGTTCCTCGAAGTAATAGCGATGATGACAATTTCGAATTTGTAATCAAAAGTAGACGCAATAAAGAAAAAGAGGATGATCATTTTTTTTTTTTTTTATAATTCACAAGCACTCAAGGGGTTATTAGTACCCTTTATATGTTTATATTTAAACACAGTGCGAGCGTTAGGAAAATAGGGAAGGATTTAAAAGGAGATACCGGTGCACATTGGTCTTAAAGTTCTGAACATGGGAGGGAAAAACAGAGTTGGCCAAAGCATTCCACATTCTCGATGTGCGATTTAAGAAAGAATCTCTATACTTGACAGTACGCCCGAAATTGAGCTCAAGGGTAAACTGATGAGCATTCCTAGAAGTGCGAGTATTACGGCTGAATAGTTTCAGGGGTGGAATGCAACTGGTTAATTCGACAGAACATTGTTTGAAAAAATATCGATAAAACAACGAAAGGCATGAAACATTGCGGCGGTGTTCTAGCGATGTAAATGTTTCGATTATAGTTCTTTCGCCTATCATTTTTAAAGCCCTTTTTTGAATTCTATCCAAGAGATTTAAACTTCTTTTAGCTTTGGACGGATGAAAGCTTTGTAGATTATAGCCAGATCAGAAGGGGTGAAAAATTTCTTGCATCGTCGGAGAAATCCTAAGCACCTGGCAGCATTTTTGGCGATATCAAATATGTGATCATTCCATAAGAGGTGATCTGTAATACACTACACATACCGAGTACTGATAGTTGATTGGTTTCCTGGATGCAAGTGCCACTCATAGATAGTGCCATCGAAGGTGCGTTACGCTTTAACAACAGGAAACAGCATTGAGTTTTCGAAGCATTAAATTCTACACGGTTTTTGATTCCCCATTGGACAATGCTGTCAAGATCAGAATTTAATGAGCTTATCATACGCTGCCGTTGGAGTTCCACATCCCAAGAACAAGGATGTGAATCTGGAAACGAATATGAAAAGCTGAGGGTAGTGTCGTCTGCGAAACAGTTTAATGGATTAGAAGTAACAGACAAGAGATCATTTATGAATAAGAGAAGGAGAGTCGGATACAAAACGGAGCCCTGGGGGACACCAGCATTTATTTTGTGAATTTCAGACTTGAAACCATCTAATACAACTTGTATTGAACGGTTAGAAAGGTAGTTTCTAATCCAACGAAGAAGAGATTCATCAATACCAAAAGCACGCATTTTCGATAAGAGAGCTTGGTACCAAACTCTATCAAATGCTTTTGAAATATCAAGTGCAGTAATCTTACTTTCTCCAAAACGATGTAAAGATTTGTTCCACTGTTCGGTGAGATGAACCATGAGATCACCAGTGGACCTATTGCTATGAAAGCCATACTGTCGGTCATTAAGAAGCTTCTGTTCTTCAAGATATTTCTTAAGCTGAAAATTAATCAGCGTTTCCATCACCTTGGAAAGAAGGGACGTAAGTGCAATTGGACGATAGTTTGAGGGGGAGGAGGATTCGCCTTTTTTAGGGACAGGCTGGACAAATGCAGTTTTCCATCCACTCGGGAAGAGACCTGTAGAATAGGACAGATGGAAAAGCTTACGCAGTGGTTTTGCCAGCGTTGAAGAACACCTCTTCAGAACAAAAGGGGGGAATACTATCCGCGCCAGCGGATTTGTGTATGTCAAGGTCTTCAAGTACTCTGGCGACTGCACGAGTGCGAAAGAAGATTCGTCCCATAGAATCATTTACGCTCTCAAGAACAGGAGGACTCATGACACTTTCCGGTAGCGTCGAATTAACAGCAAACTGTGCTGCAAGCAAATTGGCTTTTTCAATCGAGCTTACATAGGGAGTGTCATTGTGGACGAGCGTTGGAACCGAGGATGACGTGGTGTTTCGTACGTTTTTTACAAATGACCAGAAATTTTTACTACCTTTGGGACATTGTAGTATTTTTTGCCTTAATTTCTGATCATGCAAAAATTTGGTTCGTCGAATATGACCATTACAGGTCTTTCTAGCTTGTTTGAACTTATTCCGGTTTTCCTCAGTCGGGTTGGCTTTATAACAACGGAAACTTACATCTCTGAACCTAATAACCTCTTTACAGCTCGAATCAAACCATGAGTTTGGGTTTGATAGATTTCACCCTATTCGGGATATAATTTCTCATTCCACAAAGAATTAAATTTGTTACCATATCTGCGCTGGAATCCACGTCACTATCGAGAAAGCATAGTGACCAGTTAAAGTTCCTGAAGAATTCATTGAGACTGTCCCAGTTGGCTTTCCCATATTGCCAAACGGTTCTCATAGGAGTTTTTTCTTCAACTGGGTTTTTTGACATGAGAATTTTGCAGATACGATACAATGGTCTGATGTGTCTAGAGGCGGTAATACACTGGTTGTGTATTTATTAGGGTCAGAGTTAAGAAACAAGTCTAGGGTGTTGGCGGATTGACCTGCAACGTCAGGGATTCGAGTTGGGTCATCGACAAGCTGAGTTAATTGATTTAACTCAGCAAAGATCTCAACATATCTTCCTCCCGGTGTTGACTGGCCAGAATAACGAAGCCAAGAAGAATTGTGTACATTGAAATCGCCCGCAATGACGATTTCAGTGTGAGGATAATGGGCAACAATTCTTTGAATGGAGTCAGACAGAGCATCAAATTCGTTAAAAGTTGAATTTCTGTCCAGATTTGGACTTCGATATAAAAAACATGCGTGGATGATGTGCTTATTTACCGTAAATTTTAACCAAATGAAATTGAAGTTTGTGTTAGAGCACAAACCATATTGTGGCTGAAGTTGGTACGCAACATCATTTCTTATATACACGGCTAATCCATGATGAGGAAAAAATAATGGCACTAAGTTATACCCATTTAGATTAAATTCCGAATGATCGGAATCTTCACCTATTTGAGTTTCACTCAATGCCAAAACAGCTGACCTGTTTGATGCATTGTGGACTGGAAGAAGTTCTTTCTTAAACCACGAATGTTGCTAAAATCCACCCTGAATTCACCCAACATTCTAATGTTCAAAACTAATTAAACACAATTCGGACAATTACCTTTAATATATGTTTTATCTAGAATCCAATCTATCCGAAAACACATCAACTCAATCCATGTATACACTGTATAGCTATAATGTACGCAATGTCTACATCGATTGAGATAATATGAATGTGAGGGATGGAGGGAAGGGAGAGAAGGGATTACCCATTGCACTGTGTTATCATTATAACTTTTGCCATTTCGTTAATTGCTTATTAATTTTTGTAGCAACACTAGTTTTAGGTTTTGTTTTTTTTGTTGTTTGGCTTTGGACACTGCACTTGAAAGAAATTGTTGACACGGCGGCGCGCGCGGGATTTATTTTATTATTTGATTTTAATTATAATTGAAGAAAACACATATGGGCTGGACTGTTAATTGTTTTGTTTTTGTTTTATATTGATTGGGTAATTATTATATATATTTTTTTTTAATTTAAACAGACAACAAATATGAACAAAGGTAAACAACTAGGTACAATGGGGACAAGACTCTCACGACGCATGTGCTGCGGGTGGGATGCAGATCGGCACTGACACAGATTTGGACACAGATTCGAATTCTGAAAGTATATTTTACGGTTTCGATGAACCATTGAACGATTGGCAGAATGAATGTTAAAATGAAGTACCACAGCAAAGAACATCAGCCAGAACAACAAAAGGAAAACCACCAAGCAGACTAATCAATGAGGTAAATGTACTTAAGACTTTTTAAGAATTCGATCCGACCAGTTTTCAGGAAGCGATATCTTGCGACAAAGCTCAATGTTGGAAAAGCGCAATGCGGGATGAAATGAACGCCTTATCGAATAACAATACATGGAAGCTGGTGGACCTACCTGCTGGCAAGAAGGCAAACGGTTGTAAGTGGGTGTTCAAGTCTAAAGAAGATTCAAGAGGAGAACTGATTTACAAGGCACGTTTGGTAGCGCAAGGGTTTCTCCAGCGCCATGGACTTGATTACGATCAAACATTTGCCCCAGTCGTACGGTAAACTACTGTGCGAACGTTATTAGCTGTAGCGGGTCATAGAAAAATGCATGTATTACATTTGGATGCTAAGACTGCGTTCCTCAATAGCGATATTGAAGAAACAATCTACATGCGACAGCCGATGGGATTCATTGAAGAAAATAAAGAACACAAGGTATGTAAACTAAATAAAACCATCTATGGGCTAAAGCAGTCAGCAAGGGCGTGGAACCAAACTATCAGCAATGTTCTCTTGGAAAATAGATATTGTCAAAGCAAAATTGACCAATGTCTTTTCAAGAAATCTGTAGGTGAGTTTTTAGTTTATGTAGTTGTATATGTCGACGATTTATTAGTCATAAGTAAAAATCAAAAATTAATCGATGACACCGAAAGCATGCTCAAATCAAAGTTCAAAATGAAAAATCTCGGAACGATAAAAAAATACGTAGGTCTTGAGTTATATCGAGATGATGATGGACATTTTTCCATAAGCCAAACAGCATACATAAATAAAGTTATTGAAGAGATGGGACTGAAAGATGCGAAAATTTCAAAGACGCCGATGGACCCAAGCTATGGGAAGTCAAATGCTGAAGTTAATTTTTTATCTTTACATCGCAATCAGTTCCCGACCAGATATCGCAGCAAGTATAAGCATATTATCTTCCAAAGTGTCAAAACCTACAGTTGAAGATAAGAACGAGCTGAAACGTGTTGCAAAATATTTAAAAGGGACATCTCAACTGAGATTGTTTCTTAGCCAAAACAACAATAAAGAACATCTTATTGGGTACGGGGACGCCAACTGGGCAGAAGACAGAGAAGAACGAAAATCTAATTCCGGCTACATTTTTAAAGTTTTCGGTGGTGCTGTAAGTTGGTGCTGTCGTAAACAAACCTGTGTAGCATTGTCCTCGACCGAAGCAGAATTCATAGCCCTGGCTGAAGCAAGTTGTGAAGCAGTTTGGCTGAAGAAGTTACTTGCAGATATAAACGAAGAATTTACGGGACCTGTTCATATCTGGGAAGACAACCAAAGCTGTCTCAAACTATTAACCAGCGAGAAGCATAGCAACAGATCCAAACATATCGACACCAAGTATAACCTTTGTATATGAAGTGGAATAGTACTATCATGCAGAGGAAAGAACGAAGCGACGTCTGGACAAACGTCAATGAACTAAATCTGCAAAGTTTTTGCAGAATTTTAATTGGGAAAATTTAGAGACAATTTGACAATACAAAACAGAGAAGAATGTAAACAAAAGTAGCTAGGTTGGAGGGAGACAATAAAGAGACATTTTTTGTTTATTTATTTATGTTTTGCATGTATAAATAAGCAATAATAAAGACAAATACCAATAAGTCAAATACCAATTCAAATTTAAATTTTGTAACTGTTGCCGGTTAGCCGATTGCCAATGAATACAACAAATATACTCTGAAATACCTATTTTCAAAACAAAAAGAAAATAGGTACAATGTTTTTGTTTTTCTTAGGTATACATATATGCATCTACATATGTACATATATTACGTCAAATGAAAGTAGGAATTATTATTATTGAAATGAAAAGAATAGGCTATCAATACAGGTATGTAAGTATATTTGAAAAAAAGACAAATAAAAGTCAATGGCGGATCCAGGGGGGTTGTAGGGGTGATGACACCCCCCTGGAAGATATTTTTTTTCATTTTCTTAGAAATTCCCTTGAGTTCAAAACTTATAGTATTGCCGTAATGGATTTCACACCCCTTAAGTTAAGTTGCATAATTAAAGACTTTATCTAAAGATTTTTTAGTAATTTAACGATATTTACCAAAAAGCGATTTGAAGCAAATAATTATTGTAAGACATTCTTAAAGTGTTTTTTATTTCAAAATGGATTTCCTATTAAATACAAAATCTTTTAATATCTTAAAAATGAAAGAAATCTACTTTTTGAAGTGAATTTGCTTTGGAAGCTCTAGAACTAAAATTTAAACACGAATTTCAAGAATATAAATGTCCCAAAAACATCAAAAGTGAGACTTTCGTCAAACTAATGGCAAATTGAAACACATAATAAACTTTTCATATCTATTAATTCAATATAAAAACGTTTTCGACATCTGTTATAATTTTGATAAAAATCGAATTGACAGTTTTTTTAATAAAAAACATCTAAAAGTTGGTAAAAATTGATTTTCGACTCAAAAATTTTTTAAAAGAATTTAAGATATTGGCTTCAAACTAATTTTATCTTATAGAAAATATTGTTTTTGACATTCAGTAATATTTTTATAAAAAACAACATTCAATTTTTTTTTTTTAAATTAAAACGCAGAATTGGTAAAAATTGGCTTTCGACTAAAAATTTCGTTAACCAAAAAAGATTTTGAAATCAAACTATTTCATCATATGCAAAATATTGTTGGTAATTTTTAATTAATCTTTTAGAAAAATTTAACTTACTAAAAAACACGAAAACCTACAGAAACAAAAACAAATGAATTATAAATGGTTTTTGGCTTAAGTATTGAAAGAACAAAGCAAAATATTGACTTCAAATTATTTATCTTACACAAAATATTGTTATGAATATTTTGTAAAAGGTTTAAGAAAGACAAATCGACAGACGGGTCGCATTATTATTCTTATTATTATTTTAGTTATAATTATTAACTTCCAATAATAAGTTATTTTTATCGGTCCAGAATGTCTTAATGCCAATAAGAATAACATTTTCGACACATGGATCAAATTTTGGAAAAATTAAATTGACTTCGACTCGAATATCCTGGCCAAAATGAGGATACTGGCTTCAAACTAATGGTTTCTAACATTAGGTAAAATTTAAAAAAGATCTAATTGACACCTTTTTCAACAAAACAAAAATTAACTAACGATTGGTAAGTTTTTTTTTTCTTCGAATATTTCGAGGACAGTTGAAACTATTGTCTTCAAATTTAATTTATTTAATACAAGATACTGTTGATTACATTTCTTAAAATTATTAGAAAAAGTCGACCTACAGTTTTTTCTATATACCTATGTACCTATAATACTTTATAACTATGCTTACAATAGAATACCAAATACGAATAACCTATGATAAAAATGAAGCTATACCTATACCTACATGTGCATAGGTACAAATTTGTAAACACTAGGTATCTAATTAGTGTTTTCAAATTTGTACCTACATACATATCCAACTTTCGAGTAACAAAAATTTTACCTACCTCCCTACATACATAACTGACTCAAAATTGAATTTCCCTACCTAACGTATTGTTTCTTTCCAAAAAATGAAAAAAAAAAAAACAACAAAAATCTGTTGCCAATTTTTAAATATGCACATCCACGCAACTATGAACAATATTCAAAATATGACAACAGTGTATTTATTGTGAAAAGAAATTTGAATTATTTTAGATTTTATAAATTTGAAAATTTGAAATCAAATGCAACAAAAACAAAACCTACATAGTTCAATACATATGAATATCTCCCCATGACAACACACAAAAAAAAAACGCAAGCAAATGTACTACTTGTTTGCCTCCCTTACTCTCTTGATTTCTTACGAGAGTGAAAATAATACAACCACCTCTTTTCCTCAATTCGGTTTTTGTTTTAACTTCTGTAATCTGCACAACAAATTTTCAGTACTCCGAGCGCCGCCTGTCAACCGTCAATGAACTAAAAATTCATGTTCCATAAGAGTACTATAGTTTATATATACAAAGGTATAACTTCGTAAAAGATTATATCAATAAAGGAATAATAACATCACAATATTGCAGCAGCGAGGATATGTTGGCTGATCTTCTAACCAAGCCGTTAACATCTAATAGAGTCTTGGAGTTAAGAACAAAATGCGGACTAATCGAATCAGTTTGAAGAGGAGTGTTGGAGTAACAAACAAGTTCTATCATTATGATTTTTACAAACAGTCCTTTTTGTAATTGCATATTGTACTAAAATATAGTTATCTTTTTTGTTCTTAAATAGATCATAAGAAAAAACAAAACTTTGGTATCTAACGGATACAAATCTAAAACTTATTCTTTTGTAAAACGCGTGCACATAAAGTAATCTTTTCTATTTGCATTTATAATAAAAGTCTTAAAATACAAATTCGCCATTTCTTTTATTTTATTGGAATACGGAAAAGGTAAAGAGTATAATAAACTTCAACAACCTCGTCATCTGTGAAAACCGCCATCAAAGAAGATCTCACTTTGCCTGCTTCTTAAGAAGTATTCGTGTGGACGAAATTGAAGGGTAAGCCTGGCAGCCATCGACACCTCATGGTCGAACCAGCATCTGTAAAGTCCTCCCAAAACGTCACCATTGGGAAGACTCTTGTGAGACTTGTAAAGAACATGGTTCCCGTACGAATACTGAGAATCAAGCCGTATGAAGTTAAAGACAAATCAACCCGCTTTTGCGTGGACTATCGAAGGTTGAATGATGTGACCAAGAAGGATAGCTACCCTCTGCCTAGGATCAGCGATACTCTGGACGCAATGGAAGGAGCACAATGGTTCTCAACTTTGGACTTAAAAAGTGGTTACTGGCAAGTCGAAATCCATCCTGAAGACAAAGAAAAGACAGCATTCTCAACAGGAAACGGATTGTGGCAGTTCAAAGTGATGCCTTTTGGACTTTGCAATGCTCCAGCGACTTTTGAGCGCCTAATGGAATGCGTCCTGCAAGGACTCACATGGAAATCTTGCCGGGTCTATTTTTTTTTTTTATAATTAGCGAACACTAAAAGGGTTTTTTTATACCTTTAATATGCCAAAGACACAGTGTGAGCATTAGGAAAGGAGGGAAGGGTTGGATAGGAGGTGTCGGTGTACATTGATTTTGAAGTCCTGAACATTGCAATGATAGGGAAAGATAGAGCGTGGCAAGGCGTTCCACATTCGGGTAGTACGGCTAAAAAATTAATCTCTGTACTTCATAGTACGGCCGAAGTTGGGCTCAAGGGTAAACTGATGGGCATTCCTAGAAGCGCGAGTATTACGGTTAAATTGTTTAAGGGGAGGAATGCAACTGACTATTTCACTAGAGCATAGTCCGTTAAAATAACGGTAAAAAAGGGTTAGACAAGAAACCTTGCGTCGATGTTCGAGTGACGAAAACGACTTGATGATGTTAATGTCACCAATCATTTTAAAGGCTCTACTTTGAATACTGTCCAAGAGGCTTAAATAAGTTACTGGAGCACCAGCCCAGAGATGAGAGTTATATTCAAGTTTCGGACGTATATAAGTTTTGTAGATTGTAGCCAGATCAGACGGAGAGAAAAATTTCTTGCAACGTCTCAAAAAACCTAGACATCTTGCGGCATTTTTGGAAACATCGCGTATGTGATCGCTCCACAAAAGGTGGTTGCTGATGCACATTCTGAGGATGTCGAGATTTTCTTTAACGATGCAAGACATCATTGCGTTTTCGAAGCATTAAATACAATGCTGTGTAGGTCGGAATTTAATGAGCTAATCATATTTTGTCGTTGCAGTTCCACATCCGAAGAGGAGAGTTGTGAGTCTGGAAACGAATATGAAAAGCTAAGAGTGCTATCGTCAGCGAAACAAGTAGTAGTAAACTAGAAGTAGCAGACAGGAGATCATTTATAAAAATGAGGAAGAGGGTTGGAGACAAAACGGAGCCCTGGGGCACACCAGCATTTATTTCATGGGTTTCAGACTTGAATCCGTCCAAAACAACTTGTATTGAACGGTTCGAAAGAAAATTTCTAATCCAACGAAGAAGAGATTCGTCGATACCGAAAGCACGCATTTTCGATAAGAGAGCAAGATGCCAGACTTTATCAAATGCCTTTGAAATATCAAGTGCAATAATCTTACTTTCTCCAAAACGATGTAAAGATTTGTTCCACTGTTCGGTGAACCATGAGATCACCAGTGTACCTATTGCTACGAAAGCCGTATTGCCGGTCATTAAGAAGCTTCCGTTCCTCAAGTTATTTCTTAAGCTGATAACTAATCAGCGTTTCCATGACCTTGGAAAGAAGGGACGTAAGTGCAATAGGTCGGTAATTAGAGGGTGAGGAAGATTCGCCTTTTTTGGGAATAGGCTGGACAAATGCGGTTTTCCATCCACTCGGAACGAGACCTGAGGAGTAGGACAGATGAAAAAGCTTACGCAGTGGTTTTGCCAGCGTTGAAGAACACCTCTTCAGAACAATAGCGGGGATACCATCCGGACCAGCGGATTTATGTATGTTAAGATCTTTTAGGACTCTCGCCACAGTACGAGTGCGAAAAAAGATTGGTCCCATAGAATCACTAACGCGCTCGATGACAGGCAGAGTCATAACACTCATTGGCAGCGTTGAATTGGCGGCGAACTGCCTAGCGAAGAGATTAGCTTTCTCTAAAGAGCTAACAAGTGGAGTGTCATTGACAACGAGCGTAGGAACCGACGAAGAGGAAGAATTCCTCATGTTTTTTACAAATGACCAAACATTTTTACTGCCTTTGGGACATTGCAGTATTTTTTGCCGTAATTTTTGGTCATGTAAAAATTTGGTCCGTCGAATATGGACGTTGCAGGCCTTCCTGGCTTGCTTGAACTTACTCCGGTTTTCCTCAGTTGGATTGGCTTTAAAACAACGGAAACTTACCTTCTTGACCCTAATAACCTCTTTACAGCTCGCATCGAACCATGCGTTTTCCTTAGGTCTGATGCTTTTAACCCTATTCGGGATAAAAGTTCTCATTCCAAGGAGAATCAAACTTGTGATCATATCAGCGCTGGCGTCAACGTCACTATCTAGGAAGCATAGTGACCAGTTAAAGATCCTAAAATAATTATTGAGACCGTCCCAGTTGGCTTTCTCGTATTGCCAAATGGTTCTCTTAGGAGCTCTTTCTTTAACTGGAGAGTTTTGACACGAGAAATTTGCTGATATGACACAATGGTCAGATGAGCCTAGAGGAGATAGAACACTAATAGTGTACTTACTAGGGTCAGAGATAAGAAACAAGTCAAGAGTGTTTTCTGCTCGACCTACCACGTCCGATATTCGAGTGGGCTCGTTGACCAGCTGAGTAAGATGGTTAAACTCAGCGAAGATCTCAGCAAACACTCCTTCTGGTGTTGTCTGACCCGAATGTTGGAGCCATGAAGAATTGTGTACATTGAAATCGCCCGTAATAACGATTTCAGTGTGAGGATACAGGGAGACAATTCTTTGGATGGAGTCAGACAGAGCATCAAATTCCTGAGAAGTCGAAACTCTGTCCAGGTTTGGGCTTCGATAAAGGAAACAATAGTGAATGATGTGCTTATTCACGGAAAGTTTTAACCACATGAAATTAAAGAAGGAATTGGTACAATGACCATATTGTGGTAAAAGTTGATAGGCAACATCATTCCTAATATATATGGCGAGACCATGGTGTGAAAAGAATAATGGCACCAAGCAATACCCATGAATAAAAAATTCAGCAGAATCGGAATCTTCACCTACTTGGGTTTCACTCAATGCCAAAACAGCTGGTCTGTTAGAATTAGCGTGGATGTACACAGACAGAAAATTCGATCTCAGCCCGCGAACATTGCTATAATCTATATATATATAAAAATCAATGCCACTTTTCGTTGTAATGTTATAACTCAACAATGCCTTTACCGATTTGTCTAATTTTGGTCTTTAATTATTCGTGGAAGTCCAGAGAAGGTTTGTACGTAGAGAAAATTTAAAAAAAATCTTGAAAAAGTGTTAAATCAACATCTTTCTATACTTCCATATACAAACAATTTGTACTAATACTAAAAGCCAATTTGAACCTTTGGCAAAACAATCGAAGACAAAAGTGACGTTAGTTCTGTCAAACAAATTTTTTGTCAACATATGTCATTTCATTTTATCAGCGATAATTATTGCTTTGTTGTGTTTATATTTTCCAAAATATTGTTGAGTTATTGCTTTGTGTTTATATTTTAAAAAATATTGTTGAGTGAATGTAAAATGCCACGAGCAAGACGACCAAACATAGGCCGGCGAACGCGTAATGCAAATCAAGTGGCATTATTAAGACGATCTCAGACTACAGATGAACGCGCACAAGCTAATGCATCGCAGCGTGAACGTACTGCACAGAATAGATCTGTTGACCCTGTACCTGAACTTAATCTTGCACGGCGCGCGGCGATCACGAATACGTCGTGCTGTTTTGGATGAAATGCTGCGTGCTGCTTTTAATTACAATAGTCAGATTGATTATAGTATATATTATAGTACGGATACATTGGAATGATGGACGCAATATGTCCACATTGTGACGCGGCTAACTTTCCAGGTGAAACGCCCGGCATGTGTTGTGCTAATGGTAAGGTGAGATTGTCAACATAAGCAACTCCACCCGAACCATTGTATTCATTTATTTTTGGGACATCTCAAAAAGTCGAAGCAGTTTTTGAGTAATATTCAACAATTCAATTCGGCATTTCAAATGACTTCTTTTGGTGCTACTAAAATTATTAGAGATAATTTTATGCCGACTTTTAAGGTAAACACCTCAACAGGATTGTCCCACGTTTATATCAATCTGAATCATAAAGTCTTAAAAATTCTGATTCAACATCTACCTAAAATTGCATACATGTTACAAATTCAGGGCCAGATTTATCATCAAGCTGGTTCGTTTTTCGACGAGAAATTATTCGTGAGCTACAAAGGTTTTTCCATCAGCATAACGCATTAGTTCAATTGTTCAAAATTGCTCTTGATCGTATGCCATCTGATAATCACAAAATTGTAATAGCACCAAATTGAATATTCAACAAAAACATGTATACGACACAATTATGCAAGCCGTTTCCAATAATGCAGGTGGATTATATTTCTTGGATGCACCTGGTGGTAGAGGCAAAACTTTCAACATTGACATCATTGATTTTAGCGACAATTCGATTGGAACAGAAAATTGCATTGACACTTGCATCTTCGGGAATTGCTGCTACATTATTAGAAGGTGGTCGGACCGCACACTCTGCATTAAAATTGCCATTGAATGTACAGGTGATTGAAACTCCAACTTGCAATATTTCGAGAAATTCTGCTATGTCAAAAGTTCTGCGATTAACGTCAATTATTTTATGGGATGCCCATGAGTTTTCAAAACAATATTCTTCAGAACTACAGAAATCATGATTGGTTGAGAGAACGCGCCATTTTAGCACCGAAGAACATTCATATCAATGCCATTAATTTTCAAAGTCAAGCGAAACTGCCAGGTATAGTCACGACATATAAATCAATTTACAGTGTTATGAATCAAGATGAGGCAATGAATTATCCAATTGAATTTTTAAATTCATTGGAACCGGCTGGTATACCACCACATTGCTTGTATCTGAAAATTGGTTCTTTGATTATATTATTGCGAAATATTAATCCACCAAAACTGTGTAATGGCACCAGATTGACAGTGAAAAAGTTATTGCCAAATTTGATTGAAGCTACAATCTTAACTGGTAAATCAAAAGGAGAAGTGTGTTTGATACCGCGTATCCCAATAATTCCAACTGATATGCCATTTGAATTCAAAAGATTACACTATCCTGTGCGTTTATCATTTGCGATGTCCATAAATAAGGCCCAAGGGCCACTTCACGTTTGTGGTGTCAATTTGGAGGAATCATGTTTTTCACATGGCCAACTTTATGTTGCCTGTTCCAGAGTCGGTACCCCCAACTGTTTATTTATTCATGCTCAAAATGGAAAAACAAAAAATATGGTTTATCCAACTGTTTTAGACTAACCCATATAGACCCACCATAGTAAGAGTACACAATTCTTTTTATTTTTAGTTTTTACTCTTTGCTGATAAATATAATAAAAACAATATATCATTTGGGTCATTTGGACCTTTAAATAGCTAGCAATTTAAAATATTTTTTTATTTGAATAAATGAACTTAATAATCATTTTTTTTTACTATGCCTTATACGTAGCGAAGCACGTACCGGGCCGCTAGTCTACTCTAAAATTACCAGTCATTGCAATATAAAAAAAAATCCTAAAATAAAAACCGACGAACTTCTAAGTATATCACTGTATAAGATTCTTTAAGGGGTCTTTACAATAGAACCACACTACTAGTGTTATGCCTTTAGTAGTGAAGTTAAATTGGTCCGGACCCTAACAATCAAAACAGTAATCTACAATCCATGTGTTATTGAATGAACCAACACATAAACACAATTGAGCGAGCTTTCAAAAAGCTTAGCCCAATGCATGCACCTGCTGAGCCACTCAACTGTACAAAAAATGAAAGAAAGAGTGAGGAGGGGAATGCAATTACTGTGTTCTTGTAGGTATTTATATTATTGCCTTTTTCCCTTTGTTTTTTGCTTTTTTTTTATTATATTGCTGTTGTTGTTCACTGTTTTTTTGTTCATTATTATTTTCTGTTGATTTATTGATTATTTTTGTTGACCACTGTTTTTTGTTTAGATTTTATTTGAGCTTTTTGTTTTTTTTTCGTTTTTAAATAAATTAAATTAAAGAGACTGCGACGGGGACGGGAGACAGACAACAATTAATGTAAAACGAAGAACACGACAAGAGGACATGAACCTCCTCACACAAGCTTTCACTGACAACATTTGGATGACGTCATAGTATACGGGAAAACATTTGACGAACACTGTACAAATCTGAGAGCCGTGTTTCAAATACTTCGAGAAGCCCACCTCAAGCTTAACCCAGAAAAGTGTTCACTCTTCAAAACCGAAGTGAAGTATCTTTGACATATCATCTCATCCCAAGGAATAAAAACGGACCCTGATAAGGTTGACACCGTGAAGAATTGGCCAACACCACAGGACAAACACCAACTCCAAAGCTTGCTGGGTCAATCCACCTACTATAGGCGCTTTGTGAAGGACTTTGCTGGAATCGCCAAGAGTCTACATCAGCTAACGGAAAAGGGAAAGCAGTTTTAATGGTCAAGTGAGTGCGAGCGCAGCTTTCAAGAGCTCAAGCAACGCTTGTGTAATGCACCAGTGCTGACCTACCCGACTCCAGAAAAACCGTTTATCATTGATGTTGATGCCAGCAATGTCGGGATTGATGCTGTACTGTCGCAGGTGCATAATGGCGAAGTAAAGGTGATTGCCTATTACAGCAAGGTACCCTCGACGTCGGAAAAAGAACTATTGTGTAACCAGAAGAGAGAAGAGAACTTCTTGCACTGATTTTGACAACAAAGCACTTGCATAAGTATCTCTATGGACAGAAGTTTCTTCTCCGAACTGACCATGGAGCACTAAACTGGTTTTTGAATTTCAAGAATCCAGAGGGTCAAGTGGCGAGATGGATTGAGAGGCTGCAGACGTAAGATTATGAAATTCAACATTGGAAGGGGAAGCTTCACTCAAATGCAGATGCACTGTCTCGGAGACCATGTGAGCAAGACTGTAAGCATTGCAGACGACAAGAAGAAAAAGAAGTGGTTACTGTCCAACGAACCAGAGCCGATCCTATTTATGGCTGGAGCAACGACGAGTTGAGGGAGGCTCAACAAGATTACTCAGATATAGTACCCATCCTCGCATGGAAGGAACACCAGGAAAAACCAGAATGGACTGATATCTCCGACAGAAGTCCGACTCTGAAGACCTATTGGGCACAGTGGGACTCGTTTCATGTCCAAGAGGGTGTCCTTCGACGTAAATGCGAATCAGCAGATGGAAAGTCTTATGTAATGCAGCTAGTCTTACCGAGCCCGAACAAAAAGAACCACAGCCAAATGCAGCAGTATAATGTCGGAGCACCCTTCGAAAGGATTGCAGTAGACGTGGCGGGTCCATTTCCGGAAACAAATAATGGAAATCGTTATATTCTGGTCGTCATGGATTACTTCAGCAAGTGGGCTGAAGCATACGCCATTCCAAATCAAGAAGCCAAAACAGTCGCAGACCAAATTGTCTTCAACTGGGTGAGCAGATTCGGCGTTCCGTTAGAACTGCATTCCGAATTTTGAATCAAACATATTTCAGGAACTTTGCGGGCTTCTTCACATCAAGAAGACAAGAACAACAGCACTCCATCCACAATCTGATGGCATGGTCGAACGATTCAACCGAACCCTGAAGGAACATCTTTGCAAAGTTGATTGGGAGCGAGATTGGGATCGACACATTCCACTGTTTTTGATGGCGTATCGAAGTGCAAGACATAGCTCAAATGGCCATACACCGTCTGAGGTTTTGATGGGAAGGAACATCAGACTGCCGAGCGAAATAAAATTTGGATGTCCCACGTCGGAGCCGCAAGCCGAGGATGACTACATTGATGACCTCATAGAAAGACTCCTTCAGATCCACCACAATACCAGGTTGAAAATAAAGATGTTCAATGACCGAATGAAGACACGCTACGATATAGGAGCGACAACAACAGAGTTTCAAGCAGGAGATCGGGTATGGCTTTACAATCCCCATCGACAAAAAGGGTTGTCACCGAAACTTCAACGAGACTGGGAAGGTCCATATACAGTCATTACAAAAATCAACGACGTCGTGTACCGGATACAAAAGGGAGTCAGAGCAAAACCTAAAGTTGTACATCGCGACCGGCTACATCGCTACAGTGGTGATGAGAACGATGGATTTGTTCGGGACGATCAATCCTAAGAAGGGGGCAATGTAATGTGTTTACACTCTTTATCTCTTTTATTCTAATATCGTGTTATAGTAGAATAAGTACGTAGCAACCGTTTTATTTGTAGTAGTAAACACTTGCGTAGAACATTTAGAATAAGGGGCAACATCTAGTGATCTACTGAGAACTCGCTTCGTTAAGCATCGAGAACATTCAGCGCCTACAAGAACCTAGTAGTTTCTCGAACCGATTTGAGGTATATAAATAGGCGCTCGGAAGCGAAGCGGTTCATTATTGATTGTGAACTGCGATAAAGTAAAGACTGTGTTTGAAAAGCAATAATTGAATGTAAAGACTGTGTTTGAAAAGTAGTAATTTAAAGTGTTGAATAAATAATTTTGGAGCGATTTAAATAAAGTAAGTTTGTGTTTTATTTACAAAGTGTGAATAAATTTTAATTGTCGGACCAAGCCGAATATTACAGTATTCTCTTTCAAATCTTTTTTTAGATTTATTTATTTGTAGCTTAATATACAATATCTTTTACATTTTACATTATTTCATTAGCAAGTGGTTTAGAACATTTTAATTCTTTACATCTTTAATTCAAATATATATAATAAAGAGAAGTGTTATTTAAAATTAATTTATGGTTCAAGGGAAAACGCTACTAAGAAAAACCCTTATTAGAATCTTAAAAACTAGTATTGCTTAGGCCCCATTATCAACAAAATGCAGAAGTTGACTGTAATTTTAGGTGTTATTTTGGTTAGATACGTTTCTGATAAGATTGTTGTCAGAGAAGGAGCAGTTTAAGAAAAATGTCTCTTGTTGTTTGTTAACAAGGTTCTTAACTGAGTAAGCATTAGCCTTATCATGGAGTCTTTTAGTTGAGTAATGCCATGGCAATCCGAGCATCATTTTCAAGACTTTATTTTGATTTACTTGAAGTTTTTGAATGTGCGAGTGAGCACAGTCAAACCAAACAGGTGCGCCATAAAGTAGTAGTGGTTGGAAAATAGTTTTAAATATTATTAATTTATTTTGCTTGCTTAGACTTGAGTTCTTGTGAATGAAAGGATATAAAATCTTTATTGTTAAGTTGATTTTGTTAATTGTATTAGATATGTGTGTTTTGAAAGTAAGCTTTTTGTCTAAAAATATGCCGAGGTATTTGCAGTTATCTGACCATTCGATTTCATTGGCACAGATTTTTAGTTATTTGTCCGGTAAGTAAAAAGAATTTCTTCGACGTGTAAACCATGTTGCTATTGTCTTCGTACCGTTGACTTTAATTTTCCATTTGTATTTCTCAGTAAGAACTATGGCTTCTTGCAATTCAGTGAAGACATTTTAAAATAAAACACCGGAGGCAAATAAAACGGTATCGTCAGCAAACATTGCTAAGCTAACATTTGGGTTGGGAATCGGGAAATCAGACAAAAAAATATTGAATAAAATTGGGCCCAAAACAGATCCTTGCGGGACGCCTGCGGGAACTTCATACATTGAGGATCTTACGTTTTCCAAATGGACTGCGAATTTTCTGTCTTCCAGAAAACTTTTAATAAATTTTATGATTAGGATAGGAAAGTTAAATTTGGCAAGTTTGAAAATAAGGGCATTGTGCCAGACTGTGTCAAAGGCTTTTTCGATGTCCAAAAGGACCATACCTGTAGATTTCTTTACACCAAGGTTTTGTTTTATTGAATTTTTAATTCTAACAATTTGGTGTATAGTTGAATGACTAGGTTTAAAACCAAACTGATAATCTGGGTAAAGATTTAAGTCATCGACAAGGCACTGTATCTTGTCTTTAATATTTTTTTCTAAGATTTTACTCAAACAGTTAAGTAGGCTTATGGGTCTGTAGCTTAGTGGATTTTCACGTGGTTTTCCTGGTTTCGCAATGGGTATAACTTATTCAACTTTCCAACTGCTGGGAAAATAACTAAGTTTGATGCAAGAGTTAAGAAGGACGGTAAGGAATCTTGTGCCCTTAACTGGAAGTTTTTTCAGTAGAGTGTTGTTGATGTTGTCTACACCTGGGGATTTTTTGGAGATTGTTGCTTTTATGAGTAGCTTCACTGTTTTATGGTTGGTAAAACAATCTGCATTCGTTGT
The DNA here is from genome assembly GCA_920104205.1 of Eupeodes latifasciatus. NCBI lineage: Eukaryota > Metazoa > Arthropoda > Insecta > Diptera > Syrphidae > Eupeodes > Eupeodes latifasciatus. Next base: position 250,793,637 of record OV049924.1, on the reverse strand, counting down.
TGTTTCTCTATTTGGAATTTCAAAAAGAAGATCCTGGATCTCAATTTCAGTAATATTATCACTAAGATGAGCTGAGATTAAGTGATTGTGGTAAAAAGTATCAGCAATGACATTTGCTTTCTCATTTTGTGTTATAAATAGCTCGTTTTGAATCCTTAATGGTTGAATGATATTGCCGTTTTTCTTAATTACCTTAGTTATTTTCCAGAAAGGCTTACTGGCTTTATCAAAACTTCATAAAAGTGAGTCCCACTTTCTATTTTTAAAGGAAAATATCTCATTCTTAATCTTATTGTTTAGGAATTTTAAGTTGGAGAGAAAAGTTTCCTGTCTATATTGTATCCATTTTCTTCTTTCATGTAAAGACTGTGTTTGAAAAGTAGTAATTTAAAGTGTTGAATAAATAATTTTGGAGCGATTTAAATAAAGTAAGTTTGTTTTATTTACAAAGTGTGAATAAGTTTTAATTGTCGGACCAAGCCGAATATTACAGTATTCTCTTTTAAATCTTCTTTTAATTGAGAAAATAATCTTCTTTCTCGACAGATAAAAGCATCTGTATTTTTATTTAGCTTCTGATTATCCTGAAAATTGTCTGCAAATATTCTCCAATCTGGTCTAGGAGGAGCGAAAGCAGTTCTTAGTAACTCGATCGCTTTTAGCAAAAGAGAAAAACTAGTAAGCGCATACTGATCAGTAATATTAACAGCATTTTTATAAACGATTATGGTTTCGATAAAATCTTTAACTTTCGAATTATTATTTCCGCCATTAAATCTAGCATTGCAAGAACTAAATGTGCTTTTAGGCGCTTCTCGAACGTTAAAGCTACCTAATAAAGATGAAAATTGACTTTCTGTCAGGCTTATACTTTTAGGCGTTTGTGCCATATTGACGTAGGATGAGTTTGTATTAGAATCGCTAACTTGTGAAACGTTTTAAAGGGTCTGATATTGGTTGCTTAAATTATTTGCGGAATTATTCCTTGGTTCAGTACTAAAACTTTCTGAGTTTTGAGGTTTTTTTTCGTGGCTGGGGTGGTTAATGCAACATATCAATTATGCCAGTAGCTTTCGAATTAATTGTTATTCGTGGCATTAACGATAGCGTAGCAGATATATATATAGATTAATTTTTATGTCGTATATGAAACGATTATCTTTTGTCCTCGAAGTCTCTCAGGCAATAATTATATTGTAAACCAAAAGAGTCCCTAAGTTCTTCGAATGTCTTTACGATTATGTTTGTTTGTTGATATAGAAAAGAAAAGTAAACGATTTTAAATTTGGGTGACTATACTTTATTCTTCGATGGTTGGAATTCGAATGAATCTTGAATTGCATTCTATTGTTCATTTAACTTCTGGTTGACATTATCTTACATATGTTTTACTGTTAATATTTACTCATCATTGTTATATAATGCAAATTTCAAAACTGTTATAATTATTTTCTTGTAGTTAATTTTCGTTCAGTCACAATGAGTCAATAAATTATTTATACAATGCAAAACAAATCTTTTTTATATATTAATAATTTAATTAATTTTTAATTTAATAATTTAAGTATGTAATTCAATAATTCAAAAATGTTTAGTTATTTTAATTTAAAAAAGTAAATAGAATTTGGTTCATTACTCTATACACTATGCAGATTCAATTTTTCTTTCAACTGTTTATGACTTTGGTCTTATAAATAATCCAAGCTTTCGACCTCGAGGTTTGAACGCAACATGGGAAAAAATCGACAAAACCAATTCATTAAAATCCCACAACATAATTGTATTAAAAATAATCTACAAATAACACCAATAAGTAAAAAAAAAAACACGAAATCATGGCTGAACACAAAGTTTTCCATTACAATATTTAAAATAAAACCCAACATGTTACTTAGAAGGCGGGCAATGTATTTAAAATGTATGATTGACGTATTTGGCACAAAAACGTAGTTTAATTAAGTTATATACGTAATACACCTAATCCAATCAAATATGTGTTATCATTTTTTACGAAAGCAAATATGAAATGTACTGAATTACCTGGCACATAAATAGAGAGAATATACTGGAGCTAGTTTGAAGTGCGGTAAACTCACATCCAACTCCGTTAAAATTTGGGAAAGGAACTGCGCCTGATGTTTTTCTGGGAATTCCAGTACAGCCGGCAAGATTAGTTCCTGTCCTTGGCTGTCAACACCAATCATTTTCCTTGTCGACCTGGAAACAAAAATACTAGAACAAATTATGTTGCCAATGGAAAGGGTTGAGGTTGGCGAAGAGTGTACACGATTAAGTTTGGTATACAATGAGAGTTTGTGTTTAGCCTGTAATTTGTTTATGTACATGTACACGCTTTGCCAGAAATGAGTCTTGAATATCGAAAAGTTGATAAAACATTTTATTATTATTTTAAAGACTTAGACATGATAAGCAAAATTCAAACACTTATATTTTTAAAATAAATTGTGCCGAAATATGTATATAGCTTACCTTTGATCCTGGTCATTAGCATCGGTTAAAACTAAACTTGATATCGATTTAGTTTCTCCTTCAAGACTTAGATCGGTAACTTCGTTACTAGGTTCCTTTTCATTACACTGGGTTTTTTGTTGTTTCTGCATCGATCTATTGGTCATTTGCTTTTTGTATGCGTCAACTATTTTGGTTTGGTTGTCATTAGTTGTCTTTTCTATTTCTCCGGTTTGATTCTATTGTTATAAATATTTTGCCATTGAAACTCAGTTAAGCCGTACATATACTTCTAACGTGTACCTTACCGTTCTAATATTTTCATCTTCCGTACTAGAAGCCCACGATGCTTGCAATGTTGGAGATCTACTGCGATTAAACAGATATGACATATTTTTTTTGATTATAAAATAGTTATATGCAAAAAACATACAAATAACAGTTAAAGTACAAGCTGTATAGGGTCAGAACACAACATTTTTTAACCAGGTATATTCCATTCGTTTGCCTACCGTTTGTCCATACGACAAAATCATTGGTCCACCCCCAGGAAAAAAGTTATTAAGCATCGGAGCAGGGATGAACTTACTGGTTTGAAGATAACTTAAATATTATGTGTAAATAAGACAAACTTTTTGACTTAAGTCTTTTAGCATATGAAAACGGATGAATTTTGTATTATTTGTTCATATTATAAAACTTAATACAAAAAATTATCCATTTTTTCGTAAATGTGGATTTGGGTGTAGGCCCAGTTTTTCAGTGTTAGATCATTCCAGTTTTGGAATTAAGCTCGAGTTAAATGCTAAATATGTTTTTCAGTCCATTAGAATCTGGTAGTTAACTCTGAGTCAACTCTTAAAATCTAGGGAGTTAACTCTGGTTTATGTATACACAAATATTTTTGATAGGTAGTGAAATTGCAATTGAAGAGTTGTTTCTAGTTCTTTTTGTGGAACAATGAATAATTTTTTATTATATTCAGACTCCGACCTGAGAGATGGGGGTTTATACAAAATTTGGAGTTTAACTCTTTTGAGAAAAAAAGACTTGTCAGATCATGAGTTTGTATTTGTAGAAAAAGTTTGAATTTCGTTTATTCACATCATTTCAACAAATCTATCGATTGCGATAGTTTTTTGACAACTAAATCGATAACTTTTCAGTGATATCAATTATAAGACCACTCAAGTCAAAGAGGTTAACATTAAACCCCCACTGAAAAAATTGTTCCTGAGTTAACTCTCGGTTGGTTTTAATAGGAATTTCTAAAGATTTATATAGTAATCTAGTACTAAATATAGCCTATGTTACTCAGTGATAATGTAGCTTTCTAATGAATTATTAAAATCGGTCCAGTACTTTTTGAGTTTATTCGTTACATACAAAAATACAAATCTTTCCTCTTTATAATATTAGTGTAGATGTAGATATATTTTCATAAACTTACCTTTCATAAAGATAAGCTGAATCCAGTTGTGATTGAGAGAGAGCAAGATTAAAGCGGCCATCTGATGGTGAATCCAAGAATCGATATGATGCCACACGACCAATCATAACTACTGATCCATTCTAAAATGTTACAAAACCATTTTGATATTAGCGAAAGCATTGAAAAGACGCAAAATAACATAAAATCAGAGCGAAGAGTGAAATTATAATGAGAGACAGCCAAATCTTTTTCAATTCTTCAATTTCGCTGTGTAAAGAATTTTGGTTTTTTTTTCTTTGATGAAAGCGACCCTTTTAAGCTTTAGTTTTGTTGCCATTTTATTAATAAGCAAACCAATTTATAGTTGTCTGTCAAAAAACATGCACAACATCATTTTATTATAAAGGGTTTTTCAATTGCCGCGGGTAGATTTTGGCACCCGGCCCGTGGCGGCCATTTTGTTTTGGTGACATCTGTTAAATCTTTTGTTTATGTTAGCACCCTTTGAGAAAACCTTATCTTCCATTTTTAAAAACATAATATTACTTTATATTTGATAAATTGTAAACTATCTTTTTATTAAATTGAACCCACAAAAAATTATTTTTTTCTTGGATTACGAACTGACAGAACATGAGTAATGAAAGTAATAAGAACCTGCCGAATCAGGCTCAGCAGCAACAGCTTCCACAACTTCAACAGCCTCCTTTGCAACAACGCCTTCAGCAGCAGCAACCACCACTTCAAATGCAGCAAATTCCACCTCCACAGCAAATTCCGCCACGGCCTTCTCTTCAACCTAACCTGCAATTGCCGCCACCACCTGCGCAGATGCCACCAGATTTCATTTCTTTTTTTCCAAGCGATGATGACTAATCAATCTGCCCTCATGGAGCGCTTGTCGGAGAATGTGTTTAGTTTGAAGCAGGAAATAGCAACCGCAGAATATACGATGGAGGTACTAGCCAAAAACACTCTATATGAAGATATAAATCCTTCGTACGTATCACCCTTCAAAACCCATTTGTTTACATAGTTGTATTTGTAATGTGGAAGAATTCAACGAGTAAAATTGACGTGTTTTCACGCATACATAGACACAATTACTGAGTTTTTAGGGGAAATTTAACGCACACTAAGAAATAATTTATGAGGCCAGTTTCCGGTTTAGCTTGTAGGCAAACCAATATGGCTACCGAGGATTTATATCTTTACTAGAGTGTTTTTGGTACTAGCGAAAAGCATTCAAGATTTTCACTACGATGAAGAAAATGAAGTCACATTTTAACAGTGGTTCGAGCGTTTCGCGTCCACATTCAGAGAAGACAAAAAGGCATCAACAGAAGATGCTAAAGTTCGGCTTCTTTTAGGGAAGTTGAGCGCAGCAGAGTACTCCAGATATGTAAATCTAATTTTACCCAGTACACCTGCTAGTTTCGATTTTAACACTACAATTGAAAAACTATATTTGTGCAATCGGAGTCTATTTTCAACATGTGCTTCCACTGCTTACAAACCACCAAAAGCAGTTATGAAGACCACACAGCATACGCAAATAGAGTCAACAAGAATTGTGAGCAATTTCAAATTGGGAAGCTTAGAAGTGAACAACTCAAGTGGTTGATTTTTGTGAAAAGGTTGCACGTTTCATGTGACTCAGATGTAAGATCAAGATTACTTTCACTTCTGCAAGGAGGAGATGAAACAGACATCACGCTTGCGAACTTGCTAATGGAATGTCAGAGGGTTGCAACACTCAAGCAAGATACTCAATTGCTCGAAACTGTACCACTTAAAACAAAGCAGTTTCTTATGGCATCAAAAATCAGCAGATGAAATCTCAGCTGAACAATAATGTTCCATCCAACCATCCAGCACCAGGCAGTTCCTCATCAGTCAAGCCAGTGACACGTACACCATGCTGGGGATGTGGTGGTATTCATTTCGCTGCAGATTGCTCCTTTAAGAACCACCAATGCTCATCATGCAAGCGTATTGGTCACAAAAAGGGATACTTTTCTTGCTTTGCCAAAGCGAGTACAAATCAATCTTTCAAACCAACCAACCATAATCAAAACGCAAATTCAAAGTCAACAAAAGACAATGAAATCAAATGTTGTTTGTGTCAATACGCTTCAAAAATCAAAGCGTAGATTTATACAAGTCAGTATAAAAGGGGTGGCACTCAAACTTCAACTAGACACTGGAGCTGACGTCACAATTTTATCGAATACAAATTGGGAGCAATTGGGAAGCCATAAGCTTTCTCTATACAACAGCTCAGAATCGGTAATTGATGCTCAGTGTAAATTAATTAAATATTAAAACGATTAGGTGTGTTTTTTCTCGCCAGTTAAATTTTCTATTTAGATTTCCAATTAATGTAAAATAAAACTCAAATTTCACACTTCGTTATAATTAATTTTTAATTCGCAAAAATAATAGAAATTTTTATTACAAAATGGTGTCGTGTCGAACAAAGAATCAGAATAAGAATAATGACCTTCTTTTTGTTCAAGAAGGTTAAAAACATGACTTTTATAATTATTACATTCAATTATTAATCTGACAAGAAATGTCACTTTGGGCTAATGTTCGTTAGTTCACAATAGCATTTTATATTTAAAGTGTTATACATTTTTTTTGTTTAAATTAATTTTATGTTTAATTGTTTCTTTTCTATTTTAAGAATAATAAAATAAAATATATAGATATAGATATAGTAATAATTGCCGTTCGCAAAGCTAATGGAAAAATAAGGATATGCCCTGATTATTCGACAGGTTTGAATGACGTTCTTCAGCTCCATAAACATCCACTTCCACTTCCTGAAGACATTTTCGTGAAGCAAAAAGCAAAATCAGCCGCCATTGTCTCGATGCCACAAAATGTGTCGCAGCTATGATCTTTCTTAGGAGCTATAAACTATAATGGCAAGTTCATACCAAATATGAGCAAATTAAGTGGCCCATTACACGGGCTACTGAAAAAAGACAGCAAATGGGTTTGGACAAAAGCATGTCGAGATTCTTTTAAAAATTTCAAGAGCATCCTTACGTCAGATCTGGGTCAGAGCATGCATTTCTCATCGATTCGAAAATGGCACAATCAAACCTATTCAACACGCATCACGGACACTCACTCCATCAGAACAGCAATACAGCCAAGTGGAAAAAGAAGTTCTCGCTCTCACATTTGCAGTAAAGAAGTTCCACCGTATGTTACTAGGACGTCATTTCACCCTTCAAATAGACCATAAACCACTTCTGTCAATTTTTTGGTGCGAAGAAGGGCGTTCCTGTGTAAGGCCAACAGGCTACAGCGGTGGTCACTTACTTTGCTCAGGTATAATTTTTCTATTCAATACAATTCCCCTAATGATTTCGAAAACAATGACGTTTTATCACGTTTGATAAGCCAACATCCAAGGCCCACCTCCGAAGAGTACGTCATAGCTACTACTACAGTGGAAGAAGAAGCTTGCGCTGATTTAAAGCACACCATTCAGCTACTGCCACTTACGTTTGACATGGTGCGAAATGCTACGTTGAACAATTCAGAACTGAGTCGAATATCTAAGAACAACACTTCTGTCATGGCCTCGCTCAACGGAACTTTGGGAGCGTATACACATGGATTACGCTATGGATCCCGCATAGTTTACATTTTTACAGACCACCAACCTCTTAGTTATGCTCTTAGTTACAAAAATACGATCTCCAAAATGAAGAGATGGGAAGCTATTTTGGAGGAATATAACTATGAGCTTAAATACAAACAAGGGAAACAAATTTCGTTGCAGACTCCCTCTCTAGACCTCCCAAAATAGAAATTAACTCAATGACCCCAACAAATAATAGTGCTGACAGCCCAGCGCAAAATCTAATTCCCTAATTCTAATCGAAAACATAAGACGACCTCTACAGCTCTCAAACCGGGCTCAATAATTTAAATTTTAGAAGATGATCTTTAGATCAAAGTCTTCAAAACTCCAACATACAAAAGCGTAGTGAACGGAAAAGTCGAACGTTTTCACTCTGCTCTATCAGAAATTATGAGATGTTTGAAATCAGATGGGCCTTCACGATCCTTTGAAGAACTCTTAGAACGAGCTGTCAACGATTACAATTTTACGATTTACTCAACCACAAACATAAAACCTATAAAATTATTCTACGGAAGAATACCTAAACTTAACACTGACGAATTTGGAAAAACAAGAAAAATCAACTTAGACAAACTCAAAACTAAACAGGAAAAAAACACTTAATACTACAACAAAAAGAAAGAACCTATAAAAGATTATAGAAAAGGCCAGGTTATTAAAGTCAAAAACAATAAACGTATATGCCCTGAATTTACAAGTAGGTATAGACAAGAAATTGTTTAAGAAAATAAAAACTCCACACGCTTAACTGAATCCGGAAAAGTAGTACAAAAAAGTAAAATAAGAAACTAATTATTTTTTAAGATGCACTTTATACGTTTGCCAATCTTAAATTCAAATCACGGACTCTTCAAATTCTCAAATTGTTTCTTTACATACAGGACTAACCAAGGTACAGAACGGACAATTTAAGTGAATCCATATTATTAATCTCGACCAATAAGAACAATTCCTTTCCGACATATCTTCAATTCTCATTCTCGAAACAACACAGATCCGCAACTTTCTACATAACCTCAAAAATAAAAGTCGCTCTTTAAATTTCATACGTAAAGTTTGGAAATGGATTGCTGGCAATCCAGATCATGTTGATTTTGTAACAATAAAAGTAATAATTACAAATGTTTTGAAAAATAATAATAAATAAGTTATCATTAACGAGTTATACAATGAACGAATTAATAACATTACAAGCATTCAGAATGAAATTCAAAATTTACTTAAAGATAATAATAAAATAAATTATGAGATCATTACAGATCTTAAGTATAGAATAAAAATTGTAAAAGAAGAACTAGAGCACATAGTCTACACTATTCATTGGGAAAAACTTGGAACAATTAACTCTTTAATATTGTCAAAAAATTAAATAGATCTAGCCACTAAAATATTTGATGAACAAAATATTGCACAACAATAGAAGAAGCATTAGATTTCATAGAGATTAAAATTATATGTAAATTTGTCAATTCTCTTTATTATAAACAAAAATGAGCTAGTGTTACTATGAGTAATAAGAAACATGATTTGAAAAGAAAGTTAAAAAGAGTAAGAAAATTGTTTTTTTTTTTTAAATTCATTTTTATTAATTCAATCTTAAAACTATCTTAAAGCTAGGCAAAAATTCATAAAACTAGCCTAATTAACCATAACTTACAACTAACGTACTGGTCCCCTACGGACACTCTAAGTTAAACAATAATACTTAATTCTAATGCGTTTAAGCCCTAAGATCTATTTTACTATAATTCAATTTTATTTATTTTTGTATTTATTAGAAAATTAAAAAAAAACTAATTTCAATACCTTTTTTTATTTTTACTTAAAAACTACTTAAAATAAGGTCCTCGATATAAAACTTAAACTACCTATTCTACCTATAAACTACTTAAAACTAGAACAACCACAGCAGCAAATCTAACTATCTAACATTTTTTGTTTTCAATTTTTTGTTTTCCTTTTTTTTTTCTTATTTCATGTTTTTTTTTTTTATAGATATTGTAATATTCGGCTTGGTCCGACAATTAAAACTTATTCACACTTGTACATAAAACACAATTTTACTTTATTTAAATTGTTCCAAACTTATTTATTGAATACTTTCAATTATTACTTTTCAAACACAGTCTTTCTTTATCGCAGTTCACAACCAATAATGAACCGCTTCGCTTCTGAGCGCCTATTTATATACCTCAAATCGGTTCGAGAAACTACTAGGTTCTTGTAGGCGCTGAATGTTCTCGAAGTGAGTTCTCCTCTTAATCACTAGATGTTTCTCGATGCTTAACGAAGCTAGTTCTCCTCTTAATCACTAGATGTTTCTCGATGCTTAACGAATCGAGTTCTCCTCTTAATCACTAGATGTTGCCCCTTCCCCTTATTCTAAATGTTCTACACAAGTGTTTACTACTACAAATAAAATGGTTGCTACGTACTTATTCTACTATAACATGGTATTAGAGTAAAAGAGAGTGTATACACATTACAATATGTATTTTTTTTTATATATATGTTATAACAACAGACAAAATTAAAAGAATTTTTTAAACAAAGGAAATGAAATGACATTCATGTTCCTACCAAATATTCATGTGATACCACTTCCTCTTACCGTCATTAATTTAATATTCTAAGATAACGAACAAAGAAATATTTTAAGATAAAGAACAAAGAAACGAAATGCTTACGAAGTCAGTTGTACAAAGAATGATATATTTCAAACACTGGTCGTCTGCGATGTTCCAGTCAGTCCTCAAGTAGCATCGATTTAATAAAAATCAAGAATCAAGAGCTCCGCTCTTGATATGCTTTTTAGAAAGATTTTTATTAAAAGTGCATTTATAATTGGTGCAGTCGGTAGGATTGTCAGTCGGAATATAAAGGTAAATTATACAAGGCATGATAATCCAGTAATACAAACCTACAATCCGTTTTTTACTCTAGTAATTAAAACCTAAGTAATTCGCGATTGATTAAAAAAAAAAAAAAAAACATTCGAATAAACTAAAATTTCAAAGCAAACCGTTGTTTTCCTCTAGTAATTAAAACCTAAGTAATTTGCGATTTTTAAACAAAAGTACACGAACAAATACAATTTCAGTGCGACCAAAATTATTGAACATTAGAATTAAAAATTATTCAGTGCTCAAACACAGTTAATTTAGTGACTCATTCTCATGGAAAGAGTAATGTCACGAAACCTATAAAAGGAAAATTAACTACCCGATGAAAAGCTCGATCCTGAAAAAGTTCACCAAGAAGAACACCAAACCATATCCTAGATACACAGACGAAGACCCATCAGATCCAGAACATTATAATAGGATTGGTAATATTAGTGAACATTACAATAAAATTGATAATATTAGTTAACATTATAACAAAATTAATAATATAAATGAACATTATAACAAAATTGGTAATAATAGTTTAGAATAAATAAAATTTGTAAACATGACACTAACGTTGACACTTGACCCCCTCAAATATATTGAGAAATTACAACCTTTTGACGGACGAAGAAAAGACCTGTACACATTTTTAACTAACGTAGACGGAATAATTCCGACACTTAATAAAAATGATACCGCATCACAAATTATGTGCATCAATATACTAAAGTCGAAACCAATAGAAAAGGCAAAAAGGTGTATGGAAATACACTCTCACTTAGAATTATGGAGTTCTATCAAAGAACTGCTTATTACAAATTTTGGAGGTTTCGAATCTTCATTACAATTATACGACAAATTACGACAAACAACATACAAAGGAAACACAATTCAATTCTTTAACGATATATCGGGTGATTTTTTTGAGGTTAGGATTTTCATGCATTAGTATTTGACAGATCACGCGGGATTTCAGACATGGTGTCAAAGAGAAAGATGCTCAGTATGCTTTGACATTTCATCATGAATAGACTTACTAACGAGCAACGCTTGCAAATCATTGAATTTTATTACCAAAATCAGTGTTCGGTTCGAAATGTGTTTCGCGCTTTACGCAAATTTTATGCGTTTTTTTTTTTTAAAAAAGTTCTCAAGCTCTTAAAAAATCACCCATTATATTAAACAATGTCCTCTTTTTAATGGAGGACAATAAATACATAATGGGTGATTTTTTAAGAGCTTGAGAAATTTAAAAAAAAAAAAAACGCATAAAATTTGCGTAAAGCGCGAAACACATTTCGAACCGAACACTGATTTTGGTAATAAAATTCAATAATTTGCAAGCGTTGCTCGTTAGTAAGTCTATTCATGATGAAATGTCAAAGAATACTGAGCATCTTTCTTTTTGAGACCATGTCTGAAATCCCGCGTGATCTGTCAAATACTAATGCATGAAAATCCTAACCTCAAAAAAATCACCCGATACAAAAAAAAACCTGTGTGAACTTAACCAAAAAACAGTTCAAGAACAAAGACCTAACGAAATCACTAACAATAACGCAACTGCCTTAAGCATTTTTAAAGAGGAATTGCCTGTAATAATCCGGATTTTCCGAATCCAGCCTCGGAAACATCCAATTCAACAAAGGAAACTTGCCCTTTGTTAAATTAGAAAAAAACAACCATTTTAAGACTACTAATAGACACCGGAGCAACTCATAGTTTACTAAACCCAATAAAAGCTCTAAAAGATTTAATTAAACAATTAAAACAATCATTAGAAATAAAAGCGGATGACAAACGTCTCGAACATTTGAATACTGAAGAAAGAAGAGAGCTTACAAAATTACTAAGAAAACATAAAGAAGTCTTTTATAAAAAGGGAAATGATTCAAGTTTTACTAGCCATGTAAAACATCAAATCCCAACAATAAACGAGGAACCTATATTTACGCGTATTTATAGATATCATGAAATCCATAAAAAAGAAGTCAACATACAAATTGACGAATTACTCGAACAAGGAATAATACAGCCTAGTACCTCACCATACAATGCCCCTATTTGGATAGTTCCAAAGAAAGAAGATTAAGACGGCAAAAAAGAATTTCAAACTAACCGAAACCGGGTATCCCTAAAATATGCAACAAAAAGAAGGCAAACGTTACTATCAGATAATAATCGTTGCAGATACGAAGGCGGTAAGGTGGAAATCTTGGTTAAGAATCATAGGTTGAGTAGAGTTTCTAAGACGCAACATTTCCACTTTACAAGAAGAGATCAATCCGCGCTATATTCAGAAGCGTGAGATGGGGACTGGGATTAGTGTATTGGTGAGTTGGAAAACCATCAACAGGATAGGAGCTTTGCTGGATTCTCTAAAATATGAAAATGGGTAGTCCGCAGGTTACCTAGGAAGTCTACTCTTTTTAAAAACCGAAAGCGTAAGAGAAGCATCCGGAGCTAATATCAACAGTATGTCATATGACCAAAATCAAATTTCAAATTTCAAGTCTAAATACCTGCTTTGTTCGGTTGAATAAAGTGTTAAGTTTTTTTTATCGGACCTTTTTTTTCAAATTCCATTTGGTGTGCGTTAATACAAAGGGAATTATCCAACAACTAAGGTAAAATTTTGAAATAATTTACATTCATGTATATGTATAAATATATGTAATATATATATGCACGTAGATGCATATAGAATAACATATACATAAGTATCGGTACTTTTTGCTTCGATTTAAAAGAAATAATTCTTTTTTTTAAATCAGCTCCCGAAACGTATCCTTAAGGATAGATTGAGAATCTATAAGGGGAAGCGGATGTATATGATTGCGGCTTATGCGGCTGGAGCTCAGGTTACTTACTTTGCTTCAGAACTCGAGATTCTTTTTAGGGAACTTAAACTGAGCTTAGAAGAAAACTATTTCATCTTGGCCGGTGATTTGAACGCAAAACATGAAGATTGGGGAAATCAACATAGTAATCCAAGAGGTAACCATCTTTTTAATTTGTTGAATCTTTACAGCGTTGAATATGGCGTCGACCTGCTGGCTACTGAAAAGCCATCGTATCCAAAAAGGGGCTCCTTTCTGGATCTTTTGCTGTACGACACCAGACTAACAGTTACAGACAAAGTGGGTAATCACCCTCGAAACTGCTTACAGACAGTCGAGTACGACAGTGATCACTGCGGACTGGCTGCCGTAATGCAGATTTCGAACGAACGTGTGGAGTAGGAGGAATACGTTGCAACGCACTCTTACAATTACAGTAAGATGCGCTGGCCTCGTTTCACCAACGCCCTTGCGAAAGAACTTCGTTTGAGTGACATAGCCCCACCAAATAACAGAAACCTGACAAATACAGAAATTGACCAACATTTACAACAGATGGACGAAATAATAAAACGAACGATGGAACGGACAATACCAAAGTACAAGGAACGGGACCAAATGGTCGCCTACAGTAACGCGACTACTGACGCACTACGTAGGCACAAGTGTGGCTGACTGACAAGACTTAAAAACTTATACAGACGACTTACAGACCCACACGACTTAGAGGTTAGGACACTGAAGTCGGCAAATAAAAATCTGTTGATTAAGGAGAACTACAGGTTATCAATTAACAAGTACTGGGACCGCAAGATCCGGTCAGTTAATTCCAGTGACCCTAGTATGTTCCCTAAAATCAACAAGATATTCAGAAAAAAGAACGACCGCGTCTGAAACTCCAAAGACTGAAGAGAACAGAGACGTACTCAAGACAGCGCAAATAGATCCAGAAGAAGCCATCTTTGACGATGACTTTTATATAATTGAAGATCCGAAGGAAAAAGTGGAGGCGGTGGGAGCTGCTTTCCAGCAAGTGTACAAGGTGAATGTTAGCATTCGCCCCAACCACGACCTGGAAAACAGAGCCCTACTTAATCACTTTTACCTTCGAAATGATATAACACAATGGCGATCTGAGAACCGCAGTTTCATGCGGTTCAATGACGATTCCTTGGCAAATGCCATAATCGCCGAGCAAACGGGTCCAAGTCCCCTGTTAGTGACGAAGGTTGAGCTTCAGCTCATCTTCAACTCAATAAAAAACAAAAAGTCAGCAGGCGTCGATGGTATATCCAACGTTGTACTAAGACATTTACCGATGGAGGCAATTGACATTTACACCACGCTCTTCAATAATGCACTGAATAATGCATATTATCCAGTGCATTGGAAGACCGCTGTGGTTCATCCTCTCCCGAAAAGGGAAAGGACAACTCCAACCCGTCAAATCTTCGGTCGATAAGTCTTCTTCCGAGCATCAGCAAAGTTTTCGAAAAGATCATCAATAGGGCTCTGACTAAGTGGGCTGCGGACAACAAAATAATTCCGGATAAACAGTTCGGGTTCAAGGCGGGTCATGACACAATTCATGCTGCGTCTAAACTCGTTTCTGATATCCAATGGAATAAATCAAAACAACAATGCACAGGTGCTGTTCTGGTTGATTTGGAAAAGGCCTTTGACACCGTATGGTTAGAGGGTCTTTACCTAAAACTGAGCAGGCTGGGCATAAGCAAGCCATTGTTGTATATACTATATGATATGCTTAACGGTAGAAAGTTTGTTGTCAAAAGTGGCCATGTAACTTCTACCACAACATTCCAAATTAACAATGGTCTTCAACAGGGAGCGGTGAATTCGCCGATTCTCTTCAGCATTTACACCAGCGATCTGATAGGTAGTCTTACAAAAGCAATTCCGTACGCCGACGACCTAATTGCGTACAGAACGGCCCGAAAGGTTGAGGTTATTAGAATTCTCTTGCAACGTGATTTCGACAAGAATCAGCGATATTGCGACGATTGGAAACTGAAAATAAATGTCCAGAAGTCGGAGACAATTCTGTTCCGGACTCCGTTGGCTAGGGCCGCGATGCATACGTGCAAGAATTGGCGCAAGATGGTCATCGTTGATCTTCACGGGCAGCGATTAGCGAGCAAAACTGTAGTGAAGTACATCGGTATGTGGTTAGATCAGTATTTATATTTCGACAGACAAAAAATTGCTGCTCTGACCAGGGCCAGAGGAGCCTTCGCTCTGTCGAAACGGCTGTTTTACAGCAGTCGGCTTGACCCCAGAGTGAAGGTAATTTGCTACATGGCCCTCATACGGCCGATGATCATTTATGGTTGTCCTGTGTGGTTCAACGTTGCCCCTTCCCAGATGGAGAAGTTTCGGGTGTTCGAGCGGCAGTGTTTACGACGCTGTACAAAAAATGTTAGATAGTTAGATTTGCTGCTGTGGTTGTTCTAGTTTTAAGTAGTTTATAGGTAGAATAGGTAGTTTAAGTTAGTTTTAAGTTTTATTTAAGGACCTAATTTTAAGTAGTTTTTAAGTAAAAATAAAAAAGGATATTGATATTAGTTTTTTTTTCTTCAAATTTTCTAATAAATACAAAAATAAATAAAATTTAATTGAAGTAAAATAGATATTAGGGCCGAAAGGTATAGTACTAATTGTCATAGTTTAATTTAGAATGTCCGTAGGGGAACAGTAAGTTAGATGTTAGTTATGGTTAATTAGGCTAGTTTTATGAATTTTTGTCTAGCTTTAAGATAGGTTTAAGATTGAAGTAATAAAAATGAATTAAAAAAAAAAATACAAAAAAAAATTAATTCTAAATTTTAACTATTTTTGTTTTAACATTAACTTTCATTTTAAATTAAATTTGTGGTGAAAATAACGTTTACTCAAATCTAAAAATCTTTTTGACGAGGTAGGTTTCGGGAAACGTTAAATAAAATTAGTTTAATTTTTTTGTTTGAAGTTAAAAGTGAACAATTTCGTCAATCTCATATCATAACCCACTAAACTATTCATCGACCCTAGCCTTCAAGCAGCAGTGGCCACTACAGCAGAAGAACGGGTTAGTCGATTTTATTTCATTATATACATATACATATAAATTAATAAAAGTGCGGTAAACGAAAGTGTTCTTAAAAAAAAGAAAAAAAAAAAGATATACATACATAGCTTCAATTAAAAAGGGGGGTTTTACAAAAAAGGGGAGTTGGAATTTTCATATTCATATCGAATCAATTAGATTTCACTTGATTGGCGTATGATTGCCACATGCGATTAATTTTGTTGTTAAAAAAATTAAATTTTTTTTGTTGTGATAAATTATTTTTTTTGTAAAATTTAAATTGAATTTTCTCTACTTAAATACACTTGGTGAATTAAAATTAAAGCCTTTATTATATGATATTTTAATAAAACATTTTGTTATTTATTAAAAGAACAGAATGGAATTTTTATGAAGCTTAAAACCATAAAGATGATGGCTTAGGTTTTTTTTGCATAAAGGGATGAGAGAACGAGGGGGAAAATGGGGAAGAAAGGGTAGGAGAAGAAGTCAAGGAACGGGGTTGTTCTTAGCGAGGAAGACAACCAGGTATGGAGGGTTAAGTAAATAGCTCGCGCATCACTACCACCGGGATGCTAGACTGGCTTTAATCCTTTTTTTGTGATGAGTCCAGAGTCAAAGAACCTTCGCAACCGCTGAGCTACGAGTTCAATTTTGCCAGTCACGACCCCACACAGGAAAAGCGGCTCGATACAAGATATCAAAGACAGAAAAAAAACTGCTTTCTCTACTTTATTAGGACATTACGAATGGCTTCGTATGCCAAAATTGTTACGTTTACTTAGACGATATAATCGTTTTTTCCACATCACTCCAAGAACACGTTGACTCATTAGAGAAAATATTCAATCAATTAGAAAAAGTTAATCTGAAGGTTTCATTAAACAAATGTGATTTTATGAAAAGAGAATCCAAATTTCTTGGTCATATCATAACCAAAGATGGCATCAAACCAAACCCCAATAAAATTATTGCCATCCAAAAATTCCCAATCCCTAAAACAGTAAAGGAAATTCAATCCTTTTTAGGCTTATCTGGAATTATCGTAAATTTATCTAAGATTATGCTAAAATCATAAAACCCATGACAACCTTCCTGAAAAAAGAAAAAAAAATAAATATTGAAGACAAAGATTATAAAGAAGCTTTTGAATAACTCAAATTAGACACCCAGACTTCTCAAAGGAATTTCTGTTAGCAACAGACGCTTCAAACTTTGCGATAGGAGCCGTCTTAAGCCAGTCACACGGACCGTTATGTTTCGCATCCCGAACTCTCAATCAACACGAATGCAACTATTCAACCATAGAGAAAGAACTGTTAGCTATTGTTTGGGCAAGTAAACAATTTCGCCATTACCTTTACGGTAGAAGGTTCAAAATTCTCACGGATCATAGACCACTAGTTTGGTTACAGAACCTTAAAGAACCAAATTCCAAATTGCAACGTTGGAAAATCAAATTAGAAGAATTTGACTTCAAAATTGAATATTTTACCTAGCTCAATTTCAAACTAACCGAAACCGGGTATCCTTAAGATATGCAACAAAAATAAGGCAAAACTTACTATCCGATAGTAATCATTGCAGATACGGAGGCAGTAAGGTGGAAATGTTGGTTAAGAATTTTAGGTTGAGTAGAGTTTCTAAGAAGCAACATTTCCACTTTACAAGAAGAGATCCGCTTGATTCCGAAGCGTTAGATAGAGACTGGGATCCGTGTGTTGGTGAGTTGGAGAACCATCAACGGGATAGGAGCTTAGCTGGATTCTCTAAAATATGAAAATGGGTAGTCCGCAGGTTGGCTAGGAAGCTTAGATTCTTTTTGAAAGCCGAAAGCCTAAAGAAAGCACCAGCAAATAAAGTTCGCAGTCGGTCATATGACCAGAATTAAATTTTTGAATATATATATGTAAGTTTAAATACCCACTTGTTAAATAAAGTGTTAAAGTCTTTTTAACGGAAATTTGTTTTTAAAAAAATTACATTTGGTGTGGCTGGAATAAAAAGGGAATTAATTATCCAACAATCAAGGTAAAATTTCGACATAATTCGCATTCATGTATAAATATATGTAATATATATGCACGTATGTAGATGCATATATATAATTGCATATAAATATCTGTACTTTTTGATTCGATTTAAAAGGAATAATTTTTTTTTTAAATCAGCTCCAGAAAGGTTTCTGGAAAAGGAATAAATAAAGAAACCCCTACAGGATTACGTGTCCGGACTCATCCTGAGCATTCAGCACATCCAAGTTGTAGAAGCCCGGTAGCCTAGAGTGTCTAGGCGCCGACAAAAAAAGCACGGGAGGAACTCCTGCTTCTGTTCGGACCCCATCATCCATATATATATTTTTTTTAATTCTAAATTTTGACTACTTGTGTTTTAAATATTAATTTTCATTTTAAATTAAAATTGTGGTGATAACAACGTTTAATTAAAACCAAAAATCTTTTGATGAGTTACGTTTCGGGAAACGTGAAATAAATTTAGTTAAATTTTTGTTTGAAGTAAAAGTGAACAATTCGTAAATCTGATAACCTACGTTAACTTATCCATCGAACCTAGCCTTCCAGCAGCAGTTGCCACTACAGCAGAAGAACGGGTAAGTCGATTTTATTTCATTCAAATACATATACATATATATTATGGTAACTAGACACACCCTGTCGAAAGCAGTTGTCACAACGTAGTAGCTGTCATCATGTGGGAAGCTGTCAAATAAGAAACCTCGTGGATTTGTCATTCGATAGTACCGCACAGCAAGAATCAGTCATAGAAATTTAAATAAAAAGAATTCATGAACTAAACTTATAAACTCGTTTTTCTCTTTTTATTTGGTTTAGGTCAGAACATTTTTGCGACGAGGAAACAAAAAGCAAAACCATGTCAATGAATGAGAGCGTGATGGCAAACGTGAACAATGCAGGCGTGTAGTCATTTGGAAAGTTGGAACATCAATGGTGTGGAACAATTATAAAGAGCGCATGGAGTTTTACTTCGGGGCAAATGGAATTACAAACGAAAATTCCATGAGAGCCATTTTTCTGTCCTGCGTTGGGGAATCAACCTATGAGACAATACGGTCGTTATTAACTCCACTGACTCCAAAAGATGTCTCATTCTATGAAATTTTAGAAAAATTGGATCGTCATTTCCACCCAAAGCCAAATGAGATAGTTCAGCGTTTTACTTTCCATAAACGAGGCCAAAAGAAGGACGAGACGATCGCGGATTTCGTAAAAGACCTGAGGAAGTTGTCGGAGCACTGCAACTTCATGGAGCTTGACAGTATGTTGAGAGACCAAATAGTGTGCGGAGTAGCGGATGAAACGTTACAGAAGCGTCTTTTCAGCGAACAGAAATTGGATTTCAAGCGAGCGTATGAAATTGCAACAGCCCATGAGGCTGCCCATCGACATGTGATGGATGTTCGAGGTAACATGGAGGTTATGGCGGTATCTGCAAAGAAAGCACCTGGACACGGGCGGTGTTATCGGTGTGAGGGTAACCATATTGCAGATAAGTGCTTTTTCAAGGATAAAAACTGCGATTTTTGTCACACGAAGGGACATTCTAGTCGGGCATGTTTAAAAAAAAAGGCAGCAGTGCACAAACAGCAAGATGTCCATGTAGTAGAGGAGGGAGATGCTAAAAAGGAGCCCACATCGTGCGATAATCCGAATTGTTTTTTTGAGCTAAACGCTATCCAAACATCGTCCCATCATCAGATATTGACCAAAATATCGATAAACGGCGTGGAGGAATCTTTTGAGGTCGATTCAGGTGCAGCATGTACGGTGGTTTCGGAAGCCACCTGGAATCGCATTAACTGCGAAAATAAGAAGCTCATACCTTCTGCGATAACCTTACAAACTTGGTCGAAGAAGAAATTGCAGGTCCTGGGATCGACTATGGTGAATATTATTTATAATAATAAAGAAATGTATTTCCCAGTTCTTGTTATTGCAGGTGGTGGAAGATGTTTGTTGGGCAGAGATTGGTTTGCTGTTTTGGGCATTGTTAATTGTCTATGCTGGACACTTGACTTGTTTTATCAACCAAAAGCGCAACGTTGAGAATATAATTTAAACTCTAATTATATTCTCCCAAAAAACCGAAATAAAAAAAACTGCTGGTGAGCGAAATGAAAGGCTGCGGTCTTCTCTGTACGAGATGTCAAATAATAATAATTTATTTACACAAGTTAAACTAACTTAAAAGCTAAAGAAACAGAGTAACAAAAGAGAATTATAAAAATTATAACCGTTAGGCTTTAGGTATGTACATATGTTAGAAGTTAGAATTCGTGATTGATTTGTTATACATAATGTAATGCAGTTAATGCGAGCAGTTAGGTAGTTGAACAAAAAATAGCAAGTGTAAAGTAGGGTAAATTAGGATATATGCTGCTTGAGCTGAACATAGAAAATAATTATTGATTGATTTATAGAAAATTAAGTTTATGTAAAATAAATATGAGGATGGTTCAGATTGAGACTGAACATGCCGGCCACCTTGAAGGTTTCACTTCTTCAACCGTAGTTACATCGGCAAAGGGTAGAGTTTGTTGGCTGTGCGTTTGTAGATACCAAGTTTGGTTTTAACTTCAGCCACACGTATGATGCCATCAGAGCCAGGGAATGTTTTGATGATTCGACCCATAAGCCATTTATATGGGGGTAGGTTGTCGTCGTGTATAAGAACTATTGCGTCTGCTTTGAGAATTTCTGACTTCTTATACCATCTGGAACGTTCTTGTAGACTTAAAAGGTAATCTCGAGACCAGCGTTGCCAAAATTGTTGCTGAATTTGTTGTAACCTTTTAAATCTGGTGAGTCTTGATGTGTTAACGTCTAGTAGGCAGGGATCTGGAATGGATGTCAGTGGACGTCCTATGAGGAAGTGGCCTGGAGTTAGAGGTTCCAGGTCATTCGGCGATGATGAGAGAGGTGTGATTGGACGTGAGTTCAAAATTGCTTCGATTTGAGCGGTGAACGTGCTGAGTTCTTCATAGTTTAGCGTTGCGTTTGCTGCTACTCGAATTAGGTGATGCTTTGCCGATTTGACGGCTGCCTCCCAGAGGCCGCCAAAATGAGGGGATCTTGGAGGAATGAATCGTCACTCGATTCTGTCGACTCGACAAAGTTCTCGAATCTCCGTCAGGTTTTCGTCATCAAATAGTTTGACCAATTCATGGAGTTCGTTTCGGGCACCCACAAAGTTGGTTGCATTGTCACAGAATATTGTTTGACAGATGCCGCGCCGGGCGATGAATCTTGAACGAGGCGGTAGTAAGATCGCCGACTGCTTCCAAGTGTACTGCTTTAGTGGTGAAGCAGACGAAAACAGCGATGTATGCCTTGATGATTGTTCGAGATCGTGGCTGATAGCGCAGTTTAAAGGGGCCGCAAAAGTCTACACCAGTTGTAAGAAATGGACCTACTGGTGTTACTCTCTCGGAGGGAAGATTGCCCATAAATTGTTCAACAGATTTTGGTTTGACGCGAAAGCATCGTTGACATTTGTTGAATTCTCGACGAGCCATGTTTAGCCCATCAAGAGGCCAGTACCTTTGACGAACTATGCCCAGAAGTGACTGTGGAGCTGCATGGAGTGACTTTAAATGATAGAAAGAAAAAATAAGATTGGTTAGCAAATTTCTTTTAGGCAAAATTATTTGATGTTTAGAATCATAACTAATAGAAGCATTTTCTAAACGCCCTTGTACTCGGAGCAAGCCATCGCCACCTATAAATGGGCAAAGGTTTCGAAGGCGACTGTTATGGTCAACCTCCTCAGACTTTTGAAGGCGGTTGTATTCATTTTTGAATTCCAAGAGCTGCATGTTTAAGATTAAACCGTTATGAGCGAGACTACTTTCTTCTACCGTTGGTAGAGTTGAAAGTACTGCGGTAGTTTGAAGCTTACGTGCTTTATTGAAGAAACGATAGACGTAAGCAAAAATTCGTTCCAGCTTAGGAAGTGAGTCATTGTATTTGACGTCTGATATGATGCAGTAGAATTGCGGATGTGCTGCGACGAGCGCCTTGTTGGATGATTTTTGTTCCGGAATGTCTTCTAAAGAAATAGTTGCTTCAGCTTCTCAGAAAGGTGGACCTTGGAACCAAAGAGAAGATGATTGTAAGACCTCTGCTGTACATCCTCTGGAAACGAGATCGGCTGGATTAATTTTTCCTGGGACATGTCTCCATTGTCCTGCTTGTGAGAGTTCTTGAATCCTCGCTATCCGGTTGGCGACGAATGTAACCCATGTGTAAGATGGCTGAGATATCCAGGCTAAAACAATCTGCTAATCTGTATGATAGAAAATATCGTTGATCTTGAGTTGAAGTATGGTTTTTAGTCTATCAACCAACTCGACCATCATGACGGCTGCTTGGAGCTCTAGTCTTGGTAAAGTTGTTGATTTTATTGGACTGACGCGAGATTTGGAACATATGAGATGACAATTAACCTCGCCTGATCGACTAAGTGAACGAAGATAGCAACACGTTCCAAAGCGGCTTCGCTGCTGTCGGAGAACGCGTGGAGTTGGATATCTACATATTCAGAATGACCTAGACGATGTCGAGGGCAGGATAGAAATTTGACTTCGTTTAGTTGCTGAATATAGCGATCCCATTGCAGGCTTAACTCGTCTGGTAGTGGTGGGTCCCATCCTAATTTAGATTTCCAAAGTTGTTGCATGAACAATTTACCTTTTACGATGACTGGACCGATTAAACCTAGCGGGTCGAAGTTCTTACCAATACCAGAGAGAACTGTCCTTTTTGAAGCTTTATT
Source organism: Eupeodes latifasciatus (assembly GCA_920104205.1). Taxonomy (NCBI): domain Eukaryota; kingdom Metazoa; phylum Arthropoda; class Insecta; order Diptera; family Syrphidae; genus Eupeodes; species Eupeodes latifasciatus. The sequence goes on along the minus strand of OV049924.1, from coordinate 250,770,440 downwards.
GTGAATTTCTGGAACATAATTGAATTTGAAGACATCTTGGTGTGGTTGCCAAATCATTCCCAAAGTCTTCACTGCCTTGGAGTCGTTTATGATGATGAAAGGCTCCCTATGTTCTCGCGGAGTGTCTTCTAAAATTCGTTCATGATTGGCACAGAATTTTCTTAGTTCGAACTGCCCCTTAGCCAATAGTGAGATGATGTCTGTCTTGAGCTGAGTAGCTTCCAAAAGGTCATTGGCTCCTGTCATGAAATTGTCAACATAGACACCATTTAAGACAGCATGCGCTGCCTTAGGGAAATGAACCTCTTCTTCTTCGGCTAACTAAACGATACATCTCGTGGCTAAGAAAGTAGCAGATGATGTGCCGTATGTCACTGTATTCAAGAGATAGTATTTGAGTAATTCGTTGGGGTGATCACGCCAGAGTATCATCTGGTACTTTCGATCGTCTTTGTGAATTAGGATTTGCCGAAACATCTGGCGGATATCTGCCATGAATACGTAGGCGAATGTGCGAAAATTAATTAGGACTGTAAATAAGTCGGGCTGTACGGTTGGTCCAACCATAAGCAGATCATTCAATGAGAGATTAGTTGAAGTCTTAGCCGAACCATCAAATACTACTCGAAGCCTTGTAGATGAACTGTCTGGCTTGATTACGCAGTGGTGCGGTAAAAAGTAGTTTGAGGTTGGTATAGGGTGCTTTCATAAATGCATGGTTGCGAAAGTCTGACGAATGCATAGTTTTCATAAATGCAAATGATAAATGTCAGATGTTCATAAAAGCAAAAAGCAAATATTTTCAGCGCAAATGTGCAACTACAAAAACTTACATGCAATCTGAACTTCTTTCTCAATAAAAGAGACAGGTATATGGTAAAAACGATTTTCTTTCCTTTATTATTGAAACTGTCAAATTCCTTTCCTTTAAAATTCAAATTTCAATTGAAAACAGTAAACGGCATCAAAAACTTGTTCTGGCTCAATAAAGGTAAATGTTTGCTAAAAATTAAAAGATTGTTCTGAAAATTGAATTTTATTAAAGGATGAATGATAAAGTGTGGCAACATAAATATATTCAACTTATGTTGGAAACGAGGCTACAAATGGAAAAGGAGTTTGCCGATGGGAAAAAAAAGAAAAATGTGCTATGGAACACTGTTCACCGTATGATAAAGTCAACCGATGAAAGTTTTCCTTTTAGCCCGGACGATATAAAAACCAAATTTTATAATTTACTAACAACCTACAACAGGATAAAAAAAAGAAACAACACGTCGGGACAATCGTCTACATCTTGGACCTATTTTGATGTTTTCAACGATGTATACGGCAGCAGACATTCTGTGAACCCACCGAAGGAGATTTTGTTTTCAAGTTTTTCGGCCGACTTAAACGATTTCATTGAATATGATAATTTGGACGAGTCAGGCACAAACTCCACAGCACTATCTAGTCGCCCAAAACGCCGACGACAGGACTTTGACGACAAGCTATTGGAATTAATAAGCGGCCAAAATGAAGAAGATGAACGACGTCATCAAGACTTTTTGGAAATCGAAAGACAAAAACTTGAAGTTGAAAAGGACTAGTTGGCGCACCTTGAAGAAATCAAGAACTTGCTCCCTGATTCACAATATCAATACCCATAGTTCTTTACTTAACAACATATCAAACTTTTGAGCATATTTTTGTTATGTTAAGTGTCCCATGAAGGGTTTTTTGTTTTGTTTTTGTGTTATCTTTATCTTTATTTTTGTTTTGAAATAAAATGTATTTATTTTTGTTATTAAGAAGAAGAAAGTGTTTCATTTTATTTTAAACTGATTTTAACAGATATTTTAATTTGTTTACGACATAAGCCATTCACACAAAACATTTCTTTTGGTGATGGCGTTTAAGTTTTCGGTAACTGAATCATTTTCATATATTTCTGCTTCTGTAATCTGTATATTTTCAGTAAGAACATCAGTATTTCCAGGACTTTTCATTCGAATAAAATTATGTAAAACAATGCAGCTAATAACTACATACTTAGCGTTTTTTAATTTTAGTAGCTTTAAGTGGTTAAGGCATCGAAATTTGGATTTCAAAATACCAAAAGCTTGTTCAATAGCAACTCTGGTCGAAGAATGTATGTAGTTAAATTTACGCTCGCGTTCAGAAAGGAAACCATTGTCTCTATATGGTGTTATTAAAAAGGTATTCAGTGGATATGCTGAATCGCTCAAGATGTGCATGTCGTTGGGAAGTTTCAAAACTCCACCGTTCAAAGCTCTACCGATGGGACTATTGCTCCAAACATTTGCATCATGGCTGCATCCTGGCCATCCAAAAAATACATCCCTAAATACCAGATTGTTATCACAAATTGCCTGAAAGAGTTCGTTTAATTTGTTTGGAAAACAAGATTTATGCAATTCAATTTACATACTTGCAGAAGTAAAGAATGATATCCTTTTCGATTGTAGTAACTTATGGGGTCCTCACATGGGGCATTTACCTTGATGTGTGTACCGTCTACACAGCCAATAACTGATGGGAATCCGGGATGACTTTTAGCTTGAAATGACGCTGATATATTAGCACTTTCAATGCTTGTAGGCCAGCGAATGTATTTCTCAGCCAAATACATCAACCGACGACATGTTCTCAGGATTGTTCCATGCACTGCCCCTACGGACAGATCAGTTCCCTATAACAGTTTTGATTGCAGAGACCCCATAATGTAACATAAAGAGATGTTTCCAAGCTAACTTTTGGTCTTCCTTTAGGTTTAGGTTTCTTGATTGATTCGACTTCTTTAAGCAACTCCTGCAAAATTATTTGAATGAATAAAAGAATTCAAAGCATTCATATTAATATGTATTTACTTTAAAACATGATTTTGTCATTCTAAAATGTGAATAAAAGACATCATCTGGAAATAACTTTATTTCATTGATGTAGTTTCTGTTTTTTGGAATCTTTCGTTTAAATTGTCCCTTTTTTCTTTTTGATAAAATAAAACTGATTAATTGATGTCTCTTAAGATTCCTTTTTCTGAGAAAATCAATGCCATGGTTTCGATTAATCCGATTTTCTCAATATTCACTTATAATTATTGAAAAAAACTTTTTGTTGTCCATTATTTATCAAATTTCAAAACTTGAAATAAGTAAAACTTCAAATTCTGACAGTCTTTTGACATATGACGCAAATCATAAGAAAGTGTTCATAAATGCAGCTTAAAACACATGCGCAAGTATTTTGTCTGACGTTAGTCTGATTGGCAATTGATCGCATGCATTTATGAAAGCACCCATAGTTTTAATCTCTTGCATGTGGTTTAGATCTTTATATTCGTTAATGAATGATGTGTAAGGCCTTTGTAGTTCCGGATTGGAGGTAAGCTTACGTTCTAAGGTTTTAAACCTTCTTGCTGCGATGTTGAATGAGCTTCCGAGTTGTGACGGATCTCGTCGAAACGGAAGTCTAACAGTGAAGCGACCAGAGTTTGTTCGTGAGAAGGACTGCTTAAAGTGTTTCTCACACTCTTCTTCCTCTTCGGTAAGAGTTTTAGAAGGAGCCTTGTAGTCTTCAAGGTCCCAAAACTTTTGAAGCGTCTTTTCTAGACTTGACAGTCTGGGAAGTGCTGTGGTTGCAACGTTACAGTGCGGAAGCGATGGAGGTTTGGATTGCAGTTTACCAGCGACTACCCATCCCAGTTCAGTACTTTGCAAGGTAGGAAGCTCGGAAGCTAAGCGATACTGGTCCTGTTTCAAGATATTGAAAAGTAGCTCCGCTCCTATAAGCATGTCAATTTTGCTCGGACGATAAAAGAGTGGGTCAGCTAAATCAAACTTCTTTAATATATCCCACTCATCGACATTGATTAAGCTATCAGGATGGTTACCAGTTATTTGCGGTAAGACGTAAAAGTTTATGGTAGCAGAGAAATTGCTGTATCGAGAGTATATGGACGTAGTGATTGCGTGACGAATCGTGGAGACAGAGTTTCCAATACCGCTAATGGGCAGATCAGTCCGTGTGCGCTCAAGACCAAGCTGTGTGGCACAAGATTCAGATATGAAGTGAAGCTGAGAACCTGAATCTAAAAGGGCTCTGCATAAGAGAGGTTGCCCGTATTTGTCAATTGCTGTTACAAGCGCTGTGGCTAGAATTATTTGAGAGCGAATTTTCGTGTTTTTTGACAATAAAGATGTTCCAATAGTGGAGGAAGAGTTTGGTTTATCTTTGATTATAGGAGTGGTCATAACAGGTGTAGGCTTAGCTGAGGAATTTGTTTTAAGCGAAGTTACTAGTCAGGGTTCCCTTGAAGTATTTTCAGTTTGTGAAGATTTTGCGTTACAATGACCATGTAGCAACGTATGTAGTTGATTGCAAGTACGACACTTGTCTATGCTGCAGGAAGCGGTAACATGTCCCGTTTTGAGACAATTAAGACATAGTTTCAAATTAGTTGCTGAATTGTAGCGCTGTTCAGGTGAAAGTTCTAAGAATTTCTTGCACCGATATATGTTATGACGGGTGCCAGAACAATGGCTGCAGAGCTTTTCATGAACAGCAACGAGAGAAGTTTGACGCTGTGTAAATTCTTTCTTAGGTTGTGGCTTAACATTTTTTGAAGTATATGATGTGGGGGCTGTAAGAGCAAGACACAATCTTTCGTCTATATTTTAGGCTCGAGTTTCCAGAAATTTCTTGAGTTCCTCAAGAGTTGGGAATCTATCATGGGAACGAACATCATTCCATTTATCCAATGACAAGTTGTCTAATTTTGAGCAAACTAAGTAAATCATTAGATCGTCCCAATGTGCTGTAGGTCTACCTAGCGATGTGAGTGCACTTAAGTGAACGTTGAGTTCGTCTAAGAGTGCGCGAAGCTCAGTTGCGGAATTTCTTGGAACTTGTGGGAGATTAAATAGTTTTTTAAGATGATCATGAGCTATGACTTGCTTTTTGTTATATCGAGAAATGAGAGTTTCGAGTGCTGCTTCATAATTGGTTTCTGTAACCTCTAGAGCGCGAATGCAGCTGAGTGCCTTTTCACTAAGCGCTGAGCGTAAGTAGTGAAATCTTGTGACATTATTCAAGGCAGGATTGTTGTGAACTAATGCGACGAATGTCTGATAAAACGATGTCCAATTAATGTAATCGCCCGAAAAGTTAGGTATAGGAATCTTTCGAAGGCTGATTGGTGTGCCTCCAATCGTTGTGTCAAGTACCGTAAGATTCGAAGGTTATGCCTCTGATGGATGCCTGGCAGCGCTAATTGAGGTTATTAACACGGGACGTATTTCAAAATAAGTTTCCTCAAACTCGGCTCTAACTGTGAAAGTATTTTCAATTTCATCTAGTTCCTCAATTTTAGTTTGAACGCTTTCGAAATTAATTTTGGTAGATTCAAGAGATTCCAAACGAGTCTCGAGTTCAGCGATTAGTGCTGTTGCAGCGCGGTTCGACACAAAATCCTTAGCTCTTCCTAATTGACATATGATCACTTGACGTTTCGATCTAAGTTTCTCTAACTTTGCCTTAATGTCAGACATATTAATTTAAATTGTCGCAGCCTACTCTTATTTTAAATTAATGTTTGTCGAAATCTCGATTTATTTTATCACTTCACTAGCAAATCATAAAATATAATGCAGTACTCACGAGTTACCAACTGTTACCAAAAATACAGTAATGTTCCGCTATGTTAGATGAGGTATCCTTTCCGTTATGCTGCTTGAAGCGTGTCACCTTATCCGTATGCCGTATGGTGTGATGCGGTTCTTCTTATACCGTTGATGTGGTGTCACCTTGGGATGTAGCCTTGGTTTATGTAGGTAATCTTCTAAGTATAATGATATTTATGTATATTGCAGCTACTTGTAGAAGTAAAATCTCCCACGTGCAGTCTCGATGCGAATTGTATTAATTGTTGTTTTTTTTTGTATGTAAATCGAAGGTATTCCAATTAAAATAGATTGCAGTTAATGCGATAATTAATTAAATTTAGCCTACCTGTTATGACCTTTCCAATGGGAAAATTATGTTGTGTTATATGCAGCTGTTGATTCTCTAAAGAAGATATGAGTAGCTTCAATGTGCAGAATCCAAGCGAGAATATTTTAGGTAATCCAATGTAATATTCACTGGATCTCATCACGTCGGGGTCACCAATGTTTATTGTCTATGCTGGACACTTGACTAGTTTTATCAACCAAAAGTGCAACGTTGAGAATATAATTTAAACTCTAATTATATTCTCCCAAAAAACCGAAATAAAAAAAACTGCTGGTGAGCGAAATAAAAGGCTGCAGTCTTCTCTGTACGAGATGTCAAATAATAATAATTTATTTACACAAGTTAAACTAACTTAAAAGCTAAAGAAACAGAGTAACAAAAGAGAATTATAAAAATTATAACCGTTAGGCTTTAGGTATGTACATATGTTAGAAGTTAGAATTCGTGATTGATTTGTTATACATAATGTAATGCAGTTAATGCGAGCAGTTAGGTAGTTGAACAAAAAATAGCAAGTGTAAAGTAGGGTAAATTAGGATATATGCTGCTTGAGCGGAACATAGAAAATAATTATTGATTGATTTATAGAAAATTAAGTTTATGTAAAATAAATATTAGGATGGTTCAGATTGAGACTGAACAGGCATCACGATACAAGGAGTTTGTGCTATGGAATTGGAGATGGAGATTGGGAATAGTGTGAGTGTGGTGACAAAGTTCCAGAACGTTTTTAGCGAAAATTTGGGGGCATACAAGGGGCCACCGATTTCGATTGAGATTGTACCTGGTTCGACACCAATTTTCCTCAAACATAGACAATGTCCTATTGCATGGAAGCCAGCTGTGGAACAAGAAATTGCTAAACTTGTCAAACAAGGAATATTAGAACCAGTTCTTTTCTCTAAATGGGCAACACCAATAGTACCGGTATCCAAATCTGATGGGTCGATTAGGATCTGCGGCGATTACCGCAGCACTGTGAATGCGGTTATTAAAACGAATGCTTATCCTCTCCCGTTATTTTCGGAGGTAATGGCCGCGATTGCAGGTGGACAAATATTTACAAAGCTTGACCTGCAGCAAGCTTATCAACAGCTAGTGGTAGATGATTTTTCCGCCGAGCTTTTAACACTTAACACCCACAAGGGTTTGTATAGAGTACGAAGATTGCCATTTGGAATTTCTGCCGCTCCTGGGTTTTTCCAAAAATGCATGGATACATTGTTGGTCGGTATAAAATATGTTAAAGCATATCTCGACGACATAATTATTTCGGGAAAAGATGAAGCCGAACACACACATAATCTAGAAGCAGTTTTAAAAAAGCTATCCGAAGCCAACCTTACGGTTAATAAACCGAAGTGTCTATTCGCAAAACGAGAAATGGATTTCTTGGGATTCCATATCAGTGGTAAGGGCATATCACCAAACAAGGAGAAAGTTAAAGCCCTCCATTTTGCTGCAGTTCCCGAAAACAAGCAGATGTTACAATCATTCCTGGGGTTGTTAAATTTTTATAATGCATTCTTAACCCACTGTTGCAGAAAAACTACACCGTTTGCTAGATAAGAATGTGAAATGGGAATGGACGAACGAGCATCAAACCGTTTTCAATGAGCTCAAAGCTTTGCTCGATTCCGCTCATACATTATGATATCGCTAAGCCACTTATCTTGTCTTGTGATGCATCTCCGTATGGAGTCGGTGCGATCTTGGCACACAGAATTGAGAGTACTGGTGTGGAGCGCCCAATCGCTTTCGCTTCTCGTACACTAGGAGTGGACGAGCGCAATTACGCTCAGTTGGACAAAGAAGCTCTGGCTATCATATTTGGAATCAAACATTTTCACCAATATGTGGCTGGAAGAGATGTTATTATCCTGTCAGATCATAAGCCTTTACTTGGAATATTTAATAGGAAAAAACAAATTCCGCAAATGGTGTCGCCACGTATGTTACGTTGGTGTTTATTGTTGATTATAAGATGGAGTATCGCCCAGGGCCTAATAATACCAATGTTGATTGTTTAAGTCGACTTCCACAGCAGAACAAAATTGATGCACCAGAAAATGGACCGTCAGACATCCTGATGCTTGAGAATAGTAATGCTCCAGTTAAAGCAGAGCAGATTGCTGCTGAAACAAGGAATGATCCAATAATGTCACGTATTTTAAGATGCCTTCTGCATGGGTGGTCCAAAGATATGGAGAAAAAGGAAGAATTTGTTCCATATTTGCGACGTAAAACAGAGCTGTCGACTCACAAAGGCTGCTTACTTTGGGGAAGTAGACTAATCGTGCCACTAAAATACCAAGCACCTATATTGGAACTTCTGCATGGGTATCATACTGCGATCAGCGTAATGAAGGCATATGCTCGCAGTTATGTATGGTGGCCAAAACTAGACCAGCAAATTGAGCTCAGAGTGCAAAAGTGTTCTCAATGTCAAACATCTCCACGAAATGTACCGGCAGCCCCACGACAATTCATTCCGACATGCGAGAAGGCATGGAGTACGCTACACATAGACTTTGCTGGCCCATTTCAGGGTTATACGTTCTTGGTGGTTGTAGATTCAATGTCTAAGTGGCTAGAGGTTAAAATAGTACGCAGTATGTCGTCAGCGGAAGTAAAGTACAAGCTGCGTGAAATTATAGCGACACATGGCCAACCTCAAAGGATTATCTCTGATAACGGAACGGCTTTTGTTTCACCCGAAATGCAACAATTTTATATTTCCAATGGTATTAAATACAATTCCACAGCTCCTTATCATCCATCGAGCAACGGCCAAGCGGAGCGTATGGTCCAGTATTTAAAGGCGTCTTTGATGACTTTGACTGAAGGAGATATGCAAACTAGACTACAACGTATTTTATTTAAACAGCACACTACTCCCAACACCACCACGGGCAAAACTCCAGCAGAACTTTTAATGGGTCGTCGACTTAGAACGGCCTTAGACATTGTGCATCCTGATGATGGGCAGTTGACCCCCTTCCAGTCCGAGGCAAAACAGGATTACAGACGTTTTGAAGTTGGAGATCTGGTTTATTTTCGGAATTATACGTCTGGCCCGGCATGGCTAGAGGGCACGGTGATTGAAACCACAGGTCCAGTATCATATGTGGTGAAATCTGTTGATAATAGAGTAGGCCGTCGACATGTGGACCAAATAAAACGTCGCATTCCAAATGACAAGCCTTTGATGATGGATATACCTGCCGCTGAAGAGCAATCTGACATTCTAGTGGAAAGCACACCACCATCCTCATCACACTCACCATCCCCTCTTCCGTCATCAGACAAGATATCTAAATCTGAAGAAGAACAACAACCAATACATGATGAAAAGTTCGAAACTCCGCCCAAAACGAATGTAATCATTCCCACCACCTCAGCGATATCCGATACAGACAGGGTCACCCACTTCGGACGAGTAGTAAGGGCACCCCAACGATATGGAACGAATTAAAGACGGGAGGAATGTGGTAACTAGACACACCCTGTCGAAAGCAGTTGTCACAACGTAGTAGCTGTCATCATGTGGGAAGCTGTCAAATAAGAAACCTCGTGGATTTGTCATTCGATAGTACCGCACAGCAAGAATCAGTCATAGAAATTTAAATAAAAAGAATTCATGAACTAAACTTATAAACTCGCTTTTCTCTTTTTATTTGGTTTAGGTCAGAATATATATGATTAAAAGTGCGGGTTAACGAAAGTGTTCGCAAAAAAGAAAAGAAAATAAATATAGCTTCAAATAAAAAGGGGGGTTTTGAAAAAGGGAAGTTGAGATTTAAAAGTATAAGAAAGTAAAAGAGATCTTGAAGATCCAATTTTTTTAATAAATCGAAGACGATTCATATCGAATCAATTAGATTTCGCTTGATTGGCGTATGGTTGCCACTTACAATTAATTTTGTTTGTAAAATAAATTAAAGTTTTTTGTCGTGATAAATTAAATTTTTGTTAATTTTAAATTGAATTTCACTACATTCATATACACTTTGTGAATTAAAACTAAAGCCTTTTAAAATTTAAATATTTTAATAAAATATTTTGGTATTTAAAAAAGAAACAAAATGGATTTTTTATGAAGCCTAAAACCATAAAGATGATGGCTTAAGTTTTTTTTTTCTAAAGGGATGAGAGAGTGAGGGGGAAATGGGGAAGAAGTGGTAAGGGGAAGAAGCCGAGGAAAGGGGTTGCTCTAGCGAGGGAGTCAACCAAGGAAGGGAGGGTAGAGGCGATGTCTCGCGCATCATCAACACCTAGATGCAGAGTCTGGCAAAATTTGTTTTTTTGTAGCGACATTGAAGGGTCCAAGAACCACACCCACCGCTGAGCTGAGGGTTCAATAGATTGCCAGCCAGGACCAAGAAAAGGCAAACAGGTCGTTACAAATGGCACCCAACGTGGAGCCCTCTATCTGAATTCTGAAGATAGAGTCGCTAAAGTTTTATTATGAGCCAATTATGAGACCCGTTTATGTAAAGGTGTATTCGGAGGTCCTTCCAGCAAGTCATTTATTTTCGGAAAGTTTCAGAGTCCTTCAAGGATGAAGTTAGTGATTCGTCCTTAGAGTTCTGAAACTCAAAGATTAATTTTTTTTCTCAAGTTCTTTTTTCTTAACAATAGTTAAAGTAGTTTATTTTAATTTTGTTTTATTATATCTGGCTCGCAGAACACGGCTTCTTCTCCGTGTTTATCATTTCTTTTCCTGTTCATATCTCTGATCAAGCTCTCATCCCTTTATTTTTTTATGAAGATAAGTTTTGAAAACATATACAATTTTTAAAGCATCATTGTGAAATTTTAAAATTTTTTTTAATATAATAACATAATAAAATTTTTTATACATATATTTTGAAAACTAATAAAATTTGTATATCACATATATTTTGAAAACATTTTTGAATTATTTTTCTTTAAAATATTATATTTGATGGTAAGTTCGAACAAGGATTTCAGGTTTGGAGCCGGATGTTCGTGTTGAATTTGGTCACGTATCCTGATGAAATTTTCCTTATCGTCTCAAAAACTTATAGTTGATTTTTAATTTGATTTTTTTTTGTTGAGATATCATTTTTATAATTGAATTGGAAAAAGGGTTGATTTCGTGAACTATAATCAAAAATATAAACAGAGTGTAGAATTACAATTACTTTGAATTGAATTACAGATGTACATACATACATTTTTTTATCTTTGAAAATAATTTTGAATTTTGAACGTTCTCTGATAATCAAGTTTTCGAATTATTTTTTTTCAGTTTAATACTTTTACTATTAGGTAAATTTTTTTTATTTACATTTTTGAGCACACATAGTGAATTTGCATCTTCTTTGGTTTAGACTTTGAAATAGATAGTTTTTATTTTTTGAGTTTTCCTAGTTCAACCTGCATTAGGACCATAATAGAGATGGAGTGTCCTGTTCTGTTGAGGGTTTTCGAACTGATCAATTCATTGATCTTGATTTTTTTTCTCGGATTCAAGAATCAGTAGCGGAAGTCTTTTTTCATAGTGATGGGGTATACTCAGTAGATTCTGGTTGAGGTATGAGCAAGCAGAGAAGAAAGTCGTTCCAAGAGAAACTACAAGAAGTCAGTTTTTATACCGAAGCTAAATTTGAGGAGTTCCATCAAAGATTTAGAAATACGATCGATCGTTATGATCTGAATAATACGTTTAGTTTTTTCTGAAGATATTAACTCAATTGTTTCTGATTTGACATCTACCATGGCTAGTGAAAACGAAAATGTTGACATGAACGGTAGGGTACAAAATACAGCCGAAGGTGAAGCCCCTGAAAGCGGTGGCACTAACCATAATGCAATTAGAGTCAATGAAACAAACGAATTGTTGGATCGCATAGAGTCATAGATAACTGGTAATCAGGTGAGGCTCATGCAGACGTTAAATGTTTTTATGAATGACGTCATAGCAAAGTTGGAGTCGATTGGTATCAATCAACAAGAAAGAAATAATTCAAGGAATATTAATCCGTTTTCAATTAACGCTGATAGAGGGCCGGAAGTTCTTACCTCGGAGCCAAGTTAATCAATTGCAGCAACATCTTCACCTAGCACGTCAGGTAGATGTAGGCTTGACCGGTGGCATATCAACTATGATGGGTCTGAAAACGTTTCCGAATTTTTGTTAAAAGTTAAACGTATGCAAAAATCCTCTGGTTATACAGACGAACAGATGATTGCAAATTTTCAAATTTTGCTCTCATCCGGAAGTAGGCCAAACAAATGGTTTAGGGCATATCTTAAAAGAAACCCTAATGCAAAGTTTAGTTTAGTTTAGACCAAGAAGTTGAACCTTTCGAGGGTGAGGAAGTTGCAGCTTTTTCAGGTGCTCGAAAAGCAACTTCAACGGCAAACTATGTTTGCTGGAATTGCGACCAAAAAGGCCATGCTTATCATTTCTGTCCATCGAGAACCAGACATTTGTTTTGCTTTCTTTGTGGAGCAAAAGGTGTGAGTACTGTGGAATGCGGTAAACACTCGGGAAACCTGTACGGGAATGAGAGGAGGAGTGGGGATCTTCGTTCCACCAGGAATGCTCCCAACCCCTCTCAATAATAAAATCATTTCCATCCAATAACGATTTAAGTAAAGCTCTTGATAAAAATGTCCCTTCAGACATTATATGATCGCAAGATGAATTATGCCAAAGTTTGTGCTCGTATTTTTGGGCATGGCTATAATTCATCAAGCGTTCATATTCAAAAGTGTCGTCGAGGGTTTCGCCAACGAAAAAAATTTCGTAAACAAATTGTCGAAACCATAATTTCATCTACTTCAGATGGTCGGATGTATGCCAACGTAAAGCTTTACGACGAATCTGTCTTCGGGTTGTTAGATAGCGGAGCTTTAATCTCCGTTATTGGAAAAGATGGTTGGGCATTGTTAAAGGAAATTGGGGCGGAAGTAACTCCATATAAAAACGAAATGCGGACTGCGGATGGGAAATCGCATAATATCGTGGGATATTGCGAAGTTCCAACGACGTACAACGGAGTTACCAAACCAATTACTTATTACTTAATTCCCAACCTCACTCAAAAGCTTTACCTTGGGATGAACTTTCGGCGAAATTTTCATTTAATGCCTGAGATCAGTGAAATTGAAGGTAAATTTTAAAGCTGACGCGGAACTGATAGATCTTCTTCCAGAACAAAAACTTCAGTTAGAGAAAGCAAAAAATCTGCTTCCCAACTTTATGGTGTTAGGCTTAGGGAAAACTAGTCTAGGATGTCATACAGTCGATACGGGTGACGCTGTACCGATTAAATCTCGACATTACCCACTGTCTCCAGTGCGTCAGGAAAAGGCGTACAAGGAATTGGACCGCATGCTAGAGCTTGGAGTTATTGAAGTCAGTAATTCGCCATGGAGCTGTCCGGTCGTTTTGGTGCGAAAGCCTGTTAAAGTTCGGTTATGTCTCGACTTTCGAAAAGTTAACGCATTCACGGTAAAGGATGCGTATCCGTTGCCTCACGTTGAAGGCTTGTTGAGTCGCATAAGAGACACTCACTTTATCACGGGGATCGACTTAAAGGACGCGTACTGGCAAATACCCCTTGACGAGAAGCCTCGAGAGAAAACCGCGTTTGCAGTTCCTGGTAGGCCACTCTACCAGTTCAGAGTAATGCCTTTTGGTCTTAGTAACGCGGGTCAGACAATGTGTCGAGTTATCGACCAAGTGGTGCCCAGTCATCTCCGTGATAATGTGTTTGTTTACTTAGATGATTTGCTTATTTGTACTGCAGACTTCGAGTCTCATATGCGCATTCTTACCGAAGTGGCTGCTTGCTTACGTCGAGCCAACCTTACCATCAACTTAGACAAAAGCAAGTTCTGCATGCGGGAGATAAAATTCCTTGGGTATATTGTCGGTCAAGGAACTTTGAAGACTAATCCTGACAAGGTGGGGCAATGGTCAACTTTCCGCTTCCAACAACAATTCGACAAGTGCGAAGGCTTCTCGGTCTTACTGGATGGTATCGCCGATTCATTCGAAATCACGCTGACGTCACCGCTCCACTTACGGATTGTCTTAAGAAAAAGACAAAACTTGAATTAACACCCGAAGCGGTGTTGGCTTTTAACAAGCTTAAGGATGCACTTTCGTCATCACCAGTTTTAAAACAACCTGATTTTTCGAAAGAATTTGTCATTCAGTGCGACGCGTCTTCCGATGGAGTGGGTGGTGTTTTTTTCCAATTGGATGAGAACGACAACGAATCACCTCTTGCCTATATGTCAAAAAAGTTGAATAAAGCGCAAAAAAATTACACGGTTGCTAAGCAGGAATGTCTTGCAGCTGTATTAAGCGTCAGGAAGTTTAGGCCCTATGTTGATGGATTGCCTTTCAAAATAATAACAGACCATTCTAGCCTAAAATGGCTGATGTCGATTAAGGAGTTATCCGGACGACTGGCTAGATGGAGCCTGGAATTGCAAGGCTATGATTTCAAAATCGAACATCGAAAGGGATCCCTCAACGTGGCGCCGGATGCCCTGTAGCGAATGGAGATGGAAGAGATTTCTGCAGAGTTAACCGTTTCAAAAACCGATTATGAAGAGCTTGATTCTTTGGCAATAGGTAAAGAGATCGATCTTGATTCTGGTGAATTCGATTCGGAACAATATTCTCAGTTGAGAAAGAGAATCCTTTCCAATCAATCTGCTCTTCCTGACCTTGTTGTATCGGGAAAATATATATACAAAAGAGTAAGGCTCAGGACTGGTGATGTGGTGTTTACCTTTTATTTGACTAAGACTTAATCCGATTGCTTTATTGCTAAGCAATACTAGAGTTTCTTTGATGTTTACTTCCTGTTTTTTTTATGTAACGTAAATTCGTTTCAAGTCACGATTTTTTTTTTTTAATCATTTTTTTTTTCTCGATCTCTGTTTTTAATTAGATATGTCGTGGGTTCCTTTGCATGTTCCTTGTGTGGGATACACTTGCTAAACGCAAAGCCCTGTTACCTAGCTCAATTTCAAACTAACCGAAACCGGGTATCCCTAAAATATGCAACAAAAATAAGGCAAAACTTACTATCCGATAGTAATCGTTGCAGATACGGAGGCACTTTACAAGAAGAGATCCGCTTGATTCCGAAGCGTTAGATAGAGACTTGGGTCCGTGTGTTGGTGAGTTGGAGAACCATCAACGGGATGGGAGCTTTGCTGGATTCTCTAAAATATGAAAATGGGTAGTCCGCAAGTTGGCTAGGAAGCTTAGATTCTTTTTGAAAGCCGAAAGCCTAAAGGAAGCACCAGCAAATAAAGTTCGCAGTCGGTCATATGACCAGAATTAAATTTTTGAATATATATATGTAAGTTTAAATACCCACTTGTTAAATAAAGTGTTAAAGTCTTTTTAACGGAAATTTGTTTTTAAAAAAATTACATTTGGTGTGGCTGGAATAAAAAGGGAATTAATTATCCAACAATCAAGGTAAAATTTCGACATATTTCGCATTCATGTATAAATATATGTAATATATATATATGCATATTTTTAAATCAGCTCCAGAAAGGTTTCTGGAAAAGGAATAAATAAAGAAACCCCTACAGGATTACGTGGCCGGACTCATCCTGAGCATTCAGCACATCCAAGTTGTAGAAGCCCGGTAGCCTAGAGTGTCTAGGCGCCGACAACTGGATCTTTTGCTGTACGACACCAGACTGACAGTTACAGACAAAGTGGGTAATCACCCTCGAAACTGCTTACAGACAGTCGAGTACGACAGTGATAAATACGGACTGGCTGCTGTAATGCAGATTCCGAACGAACGCGTGGAGTTGGAGGAATACGTTGCAACGCACTCTTACAATTACAGTAAGATGCGCTGGTCTCGTTTCACCAACGCCTTAGCGAGAGAACTTCGTTCGAGTGACATAGCCCCACCAAACAACAGAAACCTGACAAATACAGAAATTGACCAACATTTACAACAGATGGACGAAACAATAAAACGAACGATGGAACGGACAATACCAAAAAAAAAAGAACGGGACCAAATGGACGCTTACAGAAACGCGACTATTGACGCACTACGTAGGCACAAGAGTGGCTTACTGACAAGACTCAAAAACTTGTACAGACGACTTACAGGCCCACATGACTTGGAGGTTAGGACACTGAAGTCGTCAATAAAAAATGTCAATCTGTTGATTAAGGGGAACTACAGGTTATCAATTAATAAGTACTGGGACCGCAAGATCCGGTCAGTTAATTCCAGTGACCCTAGTATGTTCCCTAAAATCAACAAGATATTCAGGAAAAAGAACGATAATGACCTTCCTTGTCTGAAACTCCAAAGAACTGAAGAGAACAGGGACGTACTCAGGACAGCGCAAATAGATCCAGAAGAAGCCATCTTTGACGATGACTTTTTTATAATTGAAGATCCGAAGGAAAAAGGGGAGGCGGTGGGAGCTGCTTTCCAGCAAGTGTCCAAGGTGAATGTTAGCATTCGCCCCAACCACGACCTGGAAAACAGAGCCCTACTTAATCACTTTTACCTTCGAAATGATATAACACAATAGCGATCTAAGAATCGCGGTTTCATGCGGTTCAATGACGATTCCTTGGCAAATGCCATAATCGCCGAGTAAACGGGTCCAAGTCCCCTGTTAGTGACGAAGGTTGAGCTTCAGCTCATCTTCAACTCAATAAAAAACAAAAAGTAAGCAGGTGTCGATGGTATATCCAACGTTGTACTAAGACGTTTACCGATGGAGGCAATTGACATTTACGCCACACTCTTCAATAATGCACTGAATAATGCATATTATCCATTGCATTGGAAGACCGCTGTGGTTCATCCTCTCCCGAAAAAGGAAAAGGACAACTCCAACCCGTCAAATCTTCGGTCGATAAGTCTTCTTCCGAGCATCAGCAAAGTTTTCGAAAAGATCATCAATAGGGCTCTGACTAAGTGGGCTGCGGACAACAAAATAATTCCGGATAAACAGTTCGGGTTCAAGGCGGGTCATGACACAATTCATGCTGCGTCTAAACTCGTTTCTGATATCCAATGGAATAAATCAAAACAACAATGCACAGATGCTGTTCTGGTTGATTTGGAAAAGGCCTTTGACACCGTATGGTTAGATGGTATTTACCTAAAACTGAGCAGGCTTGGCATAAGCAAGCTATTGTTGTATATACTATATGATATGCTTAACGGTAGAAAGTTTGTTGTCAAAAGTGGCAATGTAACTTCTACCACAACATTCTTAATTAAAAATGGTCTTCAACAGGGAGCGGTGAATTCGCCGATTCTCTTCAGCATTTACACCAGCGATCTGATAGGTAGTCTTACAAAGGCAATTGCGTACGCCGATGACCTAATTGCGTACAGAACGGCCCGAAAGGTTGAGGTTATTAGAATTCTCTTGCAGCGTGATTTCGACAAGATTCAGCGATATTGCGACGACTGGAAACTGAAAATAAATGTCCAGAAGTCGGAGACAATTCTGTTCCGGACTCCGTTGGCTAGGGCCACGAGGGATACGTGCAAGAATTGGCGCAAGATGGTTATCGTTGATCTTCACGGGCAGCCATTAGCGAGCAAAAGTGTAGTGAAGTACCTCGGTATCTGGTTAGATAAGTATTTATATTTCGACAGACATATAAATGCTGCTCTGACCAGGGCCAGAGGAGCCTTCGCTCTGTCGAAACGGCTGTTTTACAGCAGTCGGCTTGACCCCAGAGTGAAGGTAATTTGCTACATGGCCCTCATACGGCCGCTGATCGTTTATGGTTGTCCTGTGTGGCTTAACGTTGCCCCTTCCCAGATGGAGAAGTTTCGGGTGTTTAGCGGCAGTGTTTACGACGCTGTACCGGTTTATATCGAACAGCCGAATCTTCTTACGTGCATTACTATTCCAACGAGGTCCTATACAACGGGGCTCGAATCAACAGAATTGACAATTTCGTGATAAAACTCGTTCGAGGTCACATTGCAAGGGCTATGTCTTCGACCAACAATTTAATTTTCGGGGCGTTCTATCCGAACGACGAGTATTTTGAAAGTGCACGCTTGAGCGGCTTCATTCCACCAGAAGCATTCCTCTTCTTAGATAGATGCGGTCTGATACAGAATAGATTGGCAGTTCCGCTAATCTACCACGTCAGACGACGAACCGTGGATAGGCGACTCCTGTACAATCGGGACGTCATAGCACAAGGCGGAGCAGAGCTCCTTCGGTTCAGTAGGGCTGTGTCCGAACGGGACCGAACTGATAGGGTGAAGCAGGAGAACCAGTTTTGGTGGCTTCAATCGGCACTTGATAGTGGGTAGTCGGGATGTGGTTTTAAGCCTTGGCCGGCTTACATACTTGTTTTATAGTTTTACGGTTTAGTTTTAAGTAGAATAGGCATGGTGGCACAAAAAAAATACAAAATACAGAAAAAAAAATACAAAAAAAATACAAAAAAAAATACAAAAAAAAAAAAAACAAAATAAATAAATAAATAAATAAATTAAAAAAAAATACATGGAATAAGAAAAAAAAACAAAACATGATAAACAAAAAATGTTAGGTAAATAGATTTGCTGCTGTGGTTGTTCTAGTTTTAAGTAGTTTAAAGGTAGAATATGTAGTTTAAGTTAGTTTTAAGTTTTATATTAAGGACCTTATTTTAAGTAGTTTTTAAGTAAAAATAAAAAAGGATATTGATATTAGTTTTTTTTTCTTCAAATTTTCTAATAAATACAAAATAAATAAAATTTAATTGAAGTAAAATAGATCTTAGGGCCGAAAGGCATTAGTATTAAGTGTTATAGTTTAACTTAGAGTGTCCGTATGGGACCAGTAAGTTAGTTGTAAGTTATGGTTAATTAGGCTAGTTTTATGAATTTTTGTCTAGCTTTAAGATAGGTTTAAGGTTGAAGTAATAAAAATGAATTTGAAATGCTAGGCACCGACAAAAAAGCACGGGAGGAACTCCTGCTTCTGTTCGAACCCCATCATCAATATATATATTTTTTTTAATTCTAAATTTTGACTATTTGTGTTTTAAGTATTAATTTTCATTTTAAATTAAAATTGTGGTGATAACAACGTTTAATTAAAACCAAAAATCTTTTGATGAGTTACGTTTCGGGAAACGTGAATTAAATTTAGTTAAATTTTTGTTTGAAGTAAAAGTGAACAATTCGTAAATCTGATAACCTACGTTAACTTATCCATCGACCCTAGCCTTCCAGCAGCAGTGGCCACTACAGCAGAAGAACGGGTAAGTTAAGTTTTTTTTCTAAAGGGATGAGAGAGTGAGGGGGAAATGGGGAAGAAGTGGTAAGGAGAAGAAGCCGAGGAAAGGGGTTGCTCTAGCGAGGGAGTCAACCAAGGAAGGGAGGGTAGAGGCGATGTCTCGCGCATCATCAACACCTAGATGCAGAGTCTGGCAAAATTTGTTTTTTTTTGTAGCGACATTGAAGGGTCCAAGAACCACACCCACCGCTGAGCTGAGGGTTCAATAGATTGCCAGCCAGGACCAAGAAAAGGCAAACAGGTCGTTACAAATACATTCAAGGGAAAGAAAATAAAGCAGCCGATGCTTTATCCCGAATCAAAATCGAAGAAATTAACATACTAGAACTTGTATCTACAAAACATTCAAATGACTCTGACAGTAGTAATTTAATATACATAACAGAAAAACCACTAAATACTTTCATGAGACAAATAATTATAAAACTTAGTGAAAAAGACAAAACTGAAATAACATTCCCATTTCATAAGAGAAGAAATAAAATAACAAAAACAAAATTCGATAATAAAGATTTCGAAAAGATAATCTCTTAAGTTGATGTAGACCGACAAAACGCAATATATTTCAATAATGAACAGATGATCTTAGAATTTCAAAACTTCTGGAAAAACAATCATAATAATCAAAAATTTTTTAGAACAAAAATATTACTTGAAAATATATTGGAACGACCCGAAATTGAAAATATAATTTCCAAAAAGACAAATTTAGTAAATTTGCTTCGATAGAAAAATTAAAAACAAAAAACCAGAAAGATGTACTAAATGCACTTGAAAATGTATTTAGTTATACCAAACATCCAAGTAAAATAACATTAGATAATGACCTATCCTTTCAAACGTATTCAATCATAAATTATTTCAAACAAAAGGAAATAATAATACACTTTTCCACTCCATATAGGCACACTGGAAATTCTGACATAGAACGTCTCCACAGTACTCTTAATGAACACATTAGATTGTTGGAAAGGACAGAAAAAATCTTCGACCTGGTAACCAAGTCATTAAACATATACAACAAAACAATACACTTAACAACAAAAGAAAGACCAATAGACATTCACCTAGGGAAAATAGACGACAAAATAATATTCGAAAGAATAGAAAACACGAAACACAAAATTTTAGAAAAAATCAATAAAAATAGAAAAGATCAAGAGATAGACCCAAGTTTCACAAAAATAAACAATCCTGAAAAATTTAACAAACTAAAAACAAAACATAGGAAAGTAAAAGTATTAAAAATCAAAGATAAAAAACTAATCATTAGACCTAATATTAAAAAGCAAAAATTACATAAAGACTAATTTAGGAAACAAAAGAAATACACAAGAATTCAAAATGAAGATACACCAAGTGATAACGACAATTCCCTTATTAATAACACTAGTGCTCAGTCAGAACATTAGAATTACAGAAATTATAACGAATTCGCAGTAATACAAGAAGAAGTCGTATACTTGATAGAAGAATACGATATTCTTTAACACTTAATTAATCTAACGCGATGTAAAATACTAATCGACCAACTTAAAACTCATTACCTTTTACTAACCAACACATAGCACTCAGAAAGAAGAATTAAATACCTTAGAAGTTAAAATAGAAACAATTTTACCACATCATATTGTTCATAAACGCGGTTTGATAAACATTATAGGTAAAGGTTTAAAAATAGTTTATGGCACAATGGATGACGACGACAGAACAGACATCGAAGAAAGACTAAAAGCCCTAGAAGAAAGTAATTTAGAATTAATACAAAACAATAACAAACAAATAACTATAAACACTCATTTCAATGAACAATTTAAACGGATACAAGGATTATTCAAACAAAGTATAAAGACATTAAACAAATACAAATCCATAGAGAACGAAATTAATACACTTCGAATAGAATTAGAATTTAACAAAAACTTAGAACGAGTTTAAAGAATAATTGAAAAAATAGATGACGTAATCATGACCATAAGGACAGGAATGTTAACAAAATTAATGTACAAACATTTCCAATAAAAATAAAATCATAACACTACCCAATGAAAATGTTTAAGAATATAATAAAAATGTTTTTGAAATCACTAAAGAAGAAATAAATTTAAAAGAAATACAAGATGAATGCATCAAAAATCTATTTAAAGAAAATAAATTATTAAATTGTAAAACACAATCTTTATATCAAAAGAATGTAGTAATAAACAAAGGTCAATACATAATATTAAAGAACCTTGAGAAACAAAGAATAAATCAAACTTGTAATAATCTAGAATATACATTAGAAGGTAATTATATATTATAAATAAAAGATTGCACTATTGAAATAAATAATAAAAAATATATCAAGATGATTTCAAACTAATACCAATATTAAATTATAACTTTTCTCAAGAATATGAACAAGAACTAAAATTCAAACTAGAAGTAAAAATACCCAAAAAACATGTTACTTATGGAATAACTACAATTATCATTGTAATAATAGTTGTAATAATATTCATATTCTATTTTAAAAAAGGATCGAAAAATACCATAACCAATGTAAATCTTCCAAAAGTCGAATTTCAACCATTAGAAGATTCTAAAGGTGGAGGAGTTATAACAACAGAAACAATTAAAAGAATTTTTTAAACAAAGGAAATGAAATCACATTCATATTCCTACCAAATATTCATGATATACATATTTCAAGCACTGGTCGTCTGCGACGTTCCAGTCAGTCCTTAAGTAGCATCGATTTAATAAAGATCAAGAATCAAGAGCTCCGCTCTTGATATTCTTTTTAAAAAGATTTTTATTAAAAGTGAATTTTTAATTTATAGTAGTACCCGTGGCATGATGGTTAGTGCGTTGAACTGTCAGTCGTTCTTTGACTTTCAAAGAGAAAACAAGTGTTTATAAGTGGATAGTAGATAATTTTAAATTAAAAGTGGGTAGGGTTTTACAATTAAGAAGGCATTAAGCCACAGATTTAAATAAGTAATCGGTAGCCCAGTGGAGGTGGCGTCCGAAAACAACAACAGAAGCAGCAGCAGCAGCAACAGAAACAACAGCAACAGAAGCAGCAGAAACAGCAGCAGCAACACCAGAAACAACCACAGGCTGGAAAAGAAAAATACCACCCATTAGAACCCATAAAGTTGACCTACAGGACATTAAACAGGTATGTAAGTCGGCCACTAAGGGCAAATTTGTCATAAAAATTTTAAACGAAAAAGAAAAGAATTATTCGGTCCAGTGTTTCTCACCGGCCGAATACAAATTAGTAAAAGGGTTACTAAAAGAGGCCACAGCTGAGTTCTTCAGCTTCACGCCTAAAAGTGAAAAATTAAAGACGGTCCTACTGAAGGGCATAAGTTCCTGCACGGAACCGGAAGCGCTCTTAACTGAGCTCTGTGAAAAAGCCAATGACGATCTCGATTTTATCGGGGTCAAGCCTTTCACTACGGTGAAGTCCAGGCGAGGGGGTTATAGGCTGTCAATGTTCCTCGTAACATTATCGCCCAAAAGTAGTTTTGAGAGTCTGAGGAAAATCGAATGCCTCGACTATCAAGCCGTACACTGGGAGACATTAAAAAGGCACTACGACAATGTACGAAATACCAGAGGTTTGGCCATGCTGGAGCCAACTGCAATATGCAGTTGCGCTGCGTCAGGTGCTCCGAAACCCACATCAAGGGAGAATGCAAGCTGGGGAATGAGCGGGTTGAGGATTTAACCCTCTCAAGTGTTTCCTTTATGGAAACCAAGGGCACCCGGCTAACTATAGGGGTTGTCCTAAGGTTCAACAAATGAAACAAAAACAGGCCAGTCAAAAAGCCGAAGTAGGTCAAACAGTTCGACAGGCTCCAACACAAAAATTCGTGGATCCCAAATTCTCTTACGCCCAAATGGTGTCAGGGAATGGGAACACGAGACATGCTCCACCAACGGTTGTCCCAAAGGCCCCCGTGCCTAAGGCACAAGAGGTGCAGCCTAACATTGTAGCCTTGTTGTTGATCATTCAAGGTCAACTAACAGGGCTGCAAAGTCATATAAAGGAGCAAGGCAAGAGGGTAGATCATCTCTACTCTTTGTTGCCTGGCCTGGCGCAATTTAGACCATAATGGGCGCGCTGCCGGAGACGCGCCTAAAAGTCCTAGCTGTGAATGTAAATTCACTGATTAGGATTGAACGAACAACTGGTTCCAATTGTTGAAAGACTACAGTCCCGATGTGTTTATGGCTAGCGAATTCAAGCTAAACCACAAACACAAATTGACTCATAAAAATTACAATATCGTAAGAAAAGACCGGCCCGACTCCACTCAAGGGGGCGGTGTCGCTCTCTTCATAAGAAAAGGCATTCATTATAAAGTCATATACAACAATGAATTGCGAAAGCTCAAGACGCTAGAAGTTTGCGTTGTATGCATCTCTCTCACTCAAGGGAAGCGGATGTATATGATTGCGGCTTATGCGGTTAGAGCTCCGCAGGTTACTTAATTTGCTTCAGAACTCGAGATTCTTTTTAGAGAACTTAAACTGAGCTTGGATGAAAACTATTTCATCTTGGCCGGTGATTTGAACGCAAAACATGAAGATTGGGAAATCAACACAGTAATCCCAGAGGTAACCATCTTTTTAATTTGATGAATCTTTACAACGTTGAATATGGCGTCGACCTGCTGGCTATTGAAAAGCCATCGTATCCAAGAAGCGGCTCCTTTCTGGATCTTTTGTTGTACGACACCAGACTAACAGTTACAGACAAAGTGGGTAATCACCCTCGAAACTGCTTACAGACAGTCGAGTACGACAGTGATCACTGCGGACTGGCTGCTGTAATGCAGATTCCGAACGAACGCGTGGAGTTGGAGGAATACGTTGCAACGCACTCTTACAATTACAGTAAGATGCGTTGGCCTCGTTTCACCAACGCCCTAGCGATAGAACTTCGTTTGAGTGACATAGCCCCACCAAACAACAGAAACCTGACAAATACAGAAATTGACCAACATTTACAACAGATGGACGAAACAATAAAACGAACGATGGAACGGACAATACCAAAAAAAAAAAGAACGGGACCAAATGGACGCTTACAGAAACGCGACTATTGACGCACTACGTAGGCACAAGAGTGGCTTACTGACAAGACTCAAAAACTTGTACAGACGACTTACAGGCCCACATGACTTGGAGGTTAGGACACTGAAGTCGTCAATAAAAAATGTCAATCTGTTGATTAAGGGGAACTACAGGTTATCAATTAATAAGTACTGGGACCGAAAGATCCGGTCAGTTGATTCCAGTGACCCTAGTATGTTCCCTAAAATCAACAAGATATTCAGGAAAAAGAACGATAATGACCTTCCTTGTCTGAAACTCCAAAGAACTGAAGAGAACAGAGACGTACTCAAGACAGCGCAAATAGATCCAGAAGAAGCCATCTTTGACGATGACTTTTTTATAATTGAAGATCCGAAGGAAAAAGGGGAGGCGGTGGGAGCTGCTTTCCAGCAAGTGTACAAGGTGAATGTTAGCATTCGCCCCAACCACGACCTGGAAAACAGAGTCCTACTTAATCACTTTTATCTTCGAAATGATATGACACAATGGCGATCTGAGAACCGTGGTTTCATGCGGTTCAATGACGATTCCTTGGCAAATGCCATAATCGCCGAGCAAACGGGACCAAGTCGCTTGTTAGTGACGAAGGTTGAGCTTCAGCTCATCTTCAACTCAATAAAAAATAAAAAGTGTCGACGGTATATCCAACGTTGTACTAAGACATTTACCGATGGAGGCAATTGACATTTACACCACACTCTTCAATAATGCACTAAATAATTCATATTATCCAGTGCATTGGAAGACCGCTGTGGTTCATCCTCTCCCGAAAAAGGAAAAGGACAACTCCAACCCGTCAAATCTTCGGTCGATAAGTCTTCTTCCGAGCATCAGCAAAGTTTTCGAAAAGATCATCAATAGGGCTCTGACTAAGTGGGCTGCGGACAACAAAATAATTCCGGATAAACAGTTCGGGTTCAAGGCGGGTCATGACACAATTCATGCTGCGTCTAAACTCGTTTCTGATATCCAATGGAATAAATCAAAACAACAATGCACAGATGCTGTTCTGGTTGATTTGGAAAAGGCCTTTGACACCGTATGGTTAGATGGTCTTTACCTAAAACTGAGCAGGCTTGGCATAAGCAAGCTATTGTTGTATATACTATATGATATGCTTAACGGTAGAAAGTTTGTTGTCAAAAGTGGCAATGTAACTTCTACCACAACATTCTTAATTAAAAATGGTCTTCAACAGGGAGCGGTGAATTCGCCGATTCTCTTCAGCATTTACACCAGCGATCTGATAGGTAGTCTTACAAAGGCAATTGCGTACGCCGATGACCTAATTGCGTACAGAACGGCCCGAAAGGTTGAGGTTATTAGAATTCTCTTGCAGCGTGATTTCGACAAGATTCAGCGATATTGCGACGATTGGAAACTGAAAATAAAAGTCCAGAAGTCGGAGACAATTCTGTTCCGGACTCTGTTGGCTAGGGCCACGAGGGATACGTGCAAGAATTGGCGCAAGATGGTTATCGTTGATCTTCACGGGCAGCCATTAGCGAGCAAAAGTGTAGTGAAGTACCTCGGTATCTGGTTAGATAAGTATTTATATTTCGACAGACATATAAATGCTGCTCTGACCAGGGCCAGAGGAGCCTTCGCTCTGTCGAAATGGCTGCTTTACAGCAGTCGGCTTGACCCCAGAGTGAAGGTAATTTGCTACATGGCCCTCATACGGCCGCTGATCGTTTATGGTTGTCCTGTGTGGCTTAACGTTGCCCCTTCCCAGATGGAGAAGTTTCGGGTGTTTAGCGGCAGTGTTTACGACGCTGTACCGGTTTATATCGAACAGCCGAATCTTCTTACGTGCATTACTATTCCAACGAGGTCCTATACAACGGGGCTCGAATCAACAGAATTGACAATTTCGTGATAAAACTCGTTCGAGGTCACATTGCAAGGGCTATGTCTTCGACCAACAATTTAATTTTCGGGGCGTTCTATCCGAACGACGAGTATTTTGAAAGTGCACGCTTGAGCGGCTTCATTCCACCAGAAGCATTCCTCTTCTTAGATAGATGCGGTCTGATACAGGATAGATTGGCAGTTCCGCTAATCTACCACGTCAGACGACGAACCGTGGATAGGCGACTCCTGTACAATCGGGACGTCATGGCACAAGGCGGAGCAGAGCTCCTTCGGTTCAGTAGGGCTGTGTCCGAACAGGACCGAACTGATAGGGTGAAGCAGGAGAACCAGTTTTGGTGGCTTCAATCGGCACTTGATAGTGGGTAGTCGGGATGTGGTTGTAAGCCTTGGCCGGCTTACATACTTGTTTTATAGTTTTACGGTTTAGTTTTAAGTAGAATAGGCATGGTGGCACAAAAAAAATACAAAATACAGAAAAAAAAATACAAAAAAAATACAAAAAAAAAATACAAAAAAAAAAAACAAAATAAATAAATAAATAAATAAATTAAAAAAAAAATACATGGAATAAGAAAAAAAAACAAAACATGATAAACAAAAAATGTTAGGTAAATAGATTTGCTGCTGTGGTTGTTCTAGTTTTAAGTAGTTTAAAGGTAGAATATGTAGTTTAAGTTAGTTTTAAGTTTTATATTAAGGACCTTATTTTAAGTAGTTTTTAAGTAAAAATAAAAAAGGATATTGATATTAGTTTTTTTTTCTTCAAATTTTCTAATAAATACAAAATAAATAAAATTTAATTGAAGTAAAATAGATCTTAGGGCCGAAAGGCATTAGTATTAAGTGTTATAGTTTAACTTAGAGTGTCCGTATGGGACCAGTAAGTTAGTTGTAAGTTATGGTTAATTAGGCTAGTTTTATGAATTTTTGTCTAGCTTTAAGATAGGTTTAAGGTTGAAGTAATAAAAATGAATTTGAAATGCTAGGCACCGACAAAAAAGCACGGGAGGAACTCCTGCTTCTGTTCGAACCCCATCATCAATATATATATTTTTTTTAATTCTAAATTTTGACTATTTGTGTTTTAAGTATTAATTTTCATTTTAAATTAAAATTGTGGTGATAACAACGTTTAATTAAAACCAAAAATCTTTTGATGAGTTACGTTTCGGGAAACGTGAATTAAATTTAGTTAAATTTTTGTTTGAAGTAAAAGTGAACAATTCGTAAATCTGATAACCTACGTTAACTTATCCATCGACCCTAGCCTTCCAGCAGCAGTGGCCACTACAGCAGAAGAACGGGTAAGTTAAGTTTTTTTTCTAAAGGGATGAGAGAGTGAGGGGGAAATGGGGAAGAAGTGGTAAGGAGAAGAAGCCGAGGAAAGGGGTTGCTCTAGCGAGGGAGTCAACCAAGGAAGGGAGGGTAGAGGCGATGTCTCGCGCATCATCAACACCTAGATGCAGAGTCTGGCAAAATTTGTTTTTTTTTGTAGCGACATTGAAGGGTCCAAGAACCACACCCACCGCTGAGCTGAGGGTTCAATAGATTGCCAGCCAGGACCAAGAAAAGGCAAACAGGTCGTTACAAATACATTCAAGGGAAAGAAAATAAAGCAGCCGATGCTTTATCCCGAATCAAAATCGAAGAAATTAACATACTAGAACTTGTATCTACAAAACATTCAAATGACTCTGACAGTAGTAATTTAATATACATAACAGAAAAACCACTAAATACTTTCATGAGACAAATAATTATAGAACTTAGTGAAAAAGACAAAACTGAAATAACATTCCCATTTCATAAGAGAAGAATTAAAATAACAAAAACAAAATTCTATACTAAAGATTTCGAAAAGATAATCTCTGAAGTTGATGTAGACCGACAAAACGCAATATATTTCAATAATGAACAGATGATCTTAGAATTTCAAAACTTCTGGAAAAACAATCATAATAATCAAAAATTTTTTAGAACAAAAATATTACTTGAAAATATATTCGAACGACCCAAAATTGAAAATATAATTTCCAAAAAGACAAATTTAGTAAATTTGCTTCGATAGAAAAATTAAAAACAAAAAACCAGAAAGATGTACTAAATGCACTTGAAAATGTATTTAGTTATACCAAACATCCAAGTAAAATAACATTAGATAATGACCTATCCTTTCAAACGTAGTCAATCATAAATTATTTCAAACAAAAGGAAATAATAATACACTTTTCCACTCCATATAGGCACACTGGAAATTCTGACATAGAACGTCTCCACAGTACTCTTAATGAACACATTAGATTGTTGGAAAGGACAGAAAAAATCTTCGACCTGGTAACCAAGTCATTAAACATATACAACAAAACAATACACTTAACAACAAAAGAAAGACCAATAGACATTCACCTAGGGAAAATAGACGACAAAATAATATTCGAAAGAATAGAAAACACGAAACACAAAATTTTAGAAAAAATCAATAAAAATAGAAAAGATCAAGAGATAGACCCAAGTTTCACAAAAATAAACAATCCTGAAAAATTTAACAAACTAAAAACAAAACATAGGAAAGTAAAAGTATTAAAAATCAAAGATAAAAAACTAATCAATGGACCTAATATTAAAAAGCAAAAATTACATAAAGACCAATTTAGGAAACAAAAGAAATACACAAGAATTCAAAATGAAGATACACCAAGTGATAACGACAATTCCCTTATTAATAACACTAGTGCTCAGTCAGAACATTAGAATTACAGAAATTATAACGAATTCGCAGTAATACAAGAAGAAGTCGTATACTTGATAGAAGAATACGATATTCTTTAACACTTAATTAATCTAACGCGATGTAAAATATTAATCGACCAACTTAAAACTCATTACCTTTTACTAACCAACACATAGCACTCAGAAAGAAGAATTAAATACCTTAGAAGTTAAAATAGAAACAATTTTACCACATCATATTGTTCATAAACGCGGTTTGATAAACATTATAGGTAAAGGTTTAAAAATAGTTTATGGCACAATGGATGACGACGACAGAACAGACATCGAAGAAAGACTAAAAGCCCTAGAAGAAAGTAATTTAGAATTAATACAAAACAATAACAAACAAATAACTATAAACACTCATTTCAATGAACAATTTAAACGGATACAAGGAATATTCAAACAAAGTATAAAGACATTAAACAAATACAAATCCATAGAGAACGAAATTAATACACTTCGAATAGAATTAGAATTTAACAAAAACTTAGAACGAGTTTAAAGAATAATTGAAAAAATAGATGACGTAATCATGACCATAAGGACAGGAATGTTAACAAAATTAATGTACAAACATTTCCAATAAAAATAAAATCATAACACTACCCAATGAAAATGTTTAAGAATATAATAAAAATGTTTTTGAAATCACTAAAGAAGAAATAAATTTAAAAGAAATACAAGATGAATGCATCAAAAATCTATTTAAAGAAAATAAATTATTAAATTGTAAAACACAATCTTTATATCAAAAGAATGTAGTAATAAACAAAGGTCAATACATAATATTAAAGAACCTTGAGAAACAAAGAATAAATCAAACTTGTAATAATCTAGAATATACATTAGAAGGTAATTATATATTATAAATAAAAGATTGCACTATTGAAATAAATAATAAAAAATATATCAAGATGACTTCAAACTAATACCAATATTAAATTATAACTTTTCTCAAGAATATAAACAAGAACTAAAATTCAAACTAGAAGTAAAAATACCCAAAAAACATGTTACTTATGGAATAACTACAATTATCATTGTAATAATAGTTGTAATAATATTCATATTCTATTTTAAAAAAGGATCGAAAAATACCATAACCAATGTAAATCTTCCAAAAGTCGAATTTCAACCATTAGAAGATTCTAAAGGTGGAGGAGTTATAACAACAGAAACAATTAAAAGAATTTTTTAAACAAAGGAAATGAAATCACATTCATATTCCTACCAAATATTCATGTGATACCATTACCTCTTACCGTCATTTATTTAATATTCTAAGATAACGAACAAAGAAATATTTTAAGATAAAGAAACGAAATGCTGACGAAGTCAGTTGTGCAAAGAATGATATACATATTTCAAACACTGGTCGTCTGCGACGTTCCAGTCAGTCCTTAAGTAGCATCGATTTAATAAAGATCAAGAATCAAGAGCTCCGCTCTTGATATTCTTTTTAAAAAGATTTTTATTAAAAGTGCATTTTTAATTTATAGTAGTACCCGTGGCATGATGGTTAGTGCGTTGAACTGTCAGTCGTTCTTTGACTTTCAAAGAGAAAACAAGTGTTTATAAGTGGATAGTAGATAATTTTAAATTAAAAGTGGGTAGGGTTTTACAATTAAGAAGGCATTAAGCCACAGATTTAAATAAGTAATCGGTAGCCCAGTGGAGGTGGCGTCCGAAAACAACAACAGAAGCAGCAGCAGCAGCAACAGAAACAACAGCAACAGAAGCAGCAGAAACAGCAGCAGCAACACCAGAAACAACCACAGGCTGGAAAAGAAAAATACCACCCATTAGAACCCATAAAGTTGACCTACAGGACATTAAACAGGTATGTAAGTCGGCCACTAAGGGCAAATTTGTCATAAAAATTTTAAACGAAAAAGAAAAGAATTATTCGGTCCAGTGTTTCTCACTGGCCGAATACAAATTAGTAAAAGGGTTACTAAAAGAGGCCACAGCTGAGTTCTTCAGCTTCACGCCTAAAAGTGAAAAATTAAAGACGGTCCTACTGAAGGGCATAAGTTCCTGCACGGAACCGGAAGCGCTCTTAACTGAGCTCTGTGAAAAAGCCAATGACGATCTCGATTTTATCGGGGTCAAGCCTTTCACTACGGTGAAGTCCAGGCGAGGGGGTTATAGGCTGTCAATGTTCCTCGTAACATTATCGCCCAAAAGTAGTTTTGAGAGTCTGAGGAAAATCGAATGCCTCGACTATCAAGCCGTACACTGGGAGACATTAAAAAGGCACTACGACAATGTACGAAATACCAGAGGTTTGGCCATGCTGGAGCCAACTGCAATATGCAGTTGCGCTGCGTCAGGTGCTCCGAAACCCACTTCAAGGGAGAATGCAAGCTGGGGAATGAGCGGGTTGAGGATTTAACCCTCTCAAGTGTTTCCTTTATGAAAACCAAGGGCACCCGGCTAACTATAGGGGTTGTCCTAAGGTTCAACAAATGAAACAAAAACAGGCCAGTCAAAAAGCCGAAGTAGGTCAAACAGTTCGACAGGCTCCAACACAAAAATTCGTGGATCCCAAATTCTCTTACGCCCAAATGGTGTCAGGGAATGGGAACACGAGACAGGCTCCACCAACGGTTGTCCCAAAGGCCCCCGTGCCTAAGGCACAAGAGGTGCAGCCTAACATTGTAGCCTTGTTGTTGATCATTCAAGGTCAACTAACAGAGCTGCAAAGTCATATAAAGGAGCAAGGCAAGAGGGTAGATCATCTCTACTCTTTGTTGCCTGGCCTGGCGCAATTTAGACCATAATGGGCGCGCTGCCGGAGACGAGCCTAAAAGTCCTAGCTTTGAATGTAAATTCACTGATTAGGATTGAACGAACAACTGGTTCCAATTGTTGAAAGACTACAGTCCCGTTGTGTTTATGGCTAGCGAATTCAAGCTAAACCACAAACACAAATTCACTCATAAAAATTAAAATATCGTAAGAAAAGACCGGCCCGACTCCACTCAAGGGGGCGGTGTCGCTCTCTTCATAAAAAAAGGCATTCATTATAAAGTCATATACAACAATGAATTGCGAAAGCTCAAGACGCTAGAAGTTTGCGTTGTATGCATCTCTCTCACTCAAGGGAAGCGGATGTATATGATTGCGGCTTATGCGGTTAGAGCTCCGCAGGTTACTTAATTTGCTTCAGAACTCGAGATTCTTTTTAGAGAACTTAAACTGAGCTTGGATGAAAACTATTTCATCTTGGCCGGTGATTTGAACGCAAAACATGAAGATTGGGAAATCAACACAGTAATCCCAGAGGTAACCATCTTTTTAATTTGATGAATATTTACAACGTTGAATATGGCGTCGACCTGCTGGCTATTGAAAAGCCATCGTATCCAAGAAGCGGCTCCTTTCTGGATCTTTTGTTGTACGACACCAGACTAACAGTTACAGACAAAGTGGGTAATCACCCTCGAAACTGCTTACAGACAGTCGAGTACGACAGTGATCACTGCGGACTGGCTGCTGTAATGCAGATTCCGAACGAACGCGTGGAGTTGGAGGAATACGTTGCAACGCACTCTTACAATTACAGTAAGATGCGTTGGCCTCGTTTCACCAACGCCCTAGCGATAGAACTTCGTTTGAGTGACATAGCCCCACCAAACAACAGAAACCTGACAAATACAGAAATTGACCAACATTTACAACAGATGGACGAAACAATAAAACGAACGATGGAACGGACAATACCAAAAAAAAAAAGAACGGGACCAAATGGACGCTTACAGAAACGCGACTATTGACGCACTACGTAGGCACAAGAGTGGCTTACTGACAAGACTCAAAAACTTGTACAGACGACTTACAGGCCCACATGACTTGGAGGTTAGGACACTGAAGTCGTCAATAAAAAATGTCAATCTGTTGATTAAGGAGAACTACAGGTTATCAATTAATAAGTACTGGGACCGCAAGATCCGGTCAGTTAATTCCAGTGACCCTAGTATGTTCCCTAAAATCAACAAGATATTCAGGAAAAAGAACGATAATGACCTTCCTTGTCTGAAACTCCAAAGAACTGAAGAGAACAGAGACGTACTCAAGACAGCGCAAATAGATCCAGAAGAAGCCATCTTTGACGATGACTTTTTTATAATTGAAGATCCGAAGGAAAAAGGGGAGGCGGTGGGAGCTGCTTTCCAGCAAGTGTACAAGGTGAATGTTAGCATTCGCCCCAACCACGACCTGGAAAACAGAGTCCTACTTAATCACTTTTATCTTCGAAATGATATGACACAATGGCGATCTGAGAACCGTGGTTTCATGCGGTTCAATGACGATTCCTTGGCAAATGCCATAATCGCCGAGCAAACGGGACCAAGTCCCTTGTTAGTGACGAAGGTTGAGCTTCAGCTCATCTTCAACTCAATAAAAAATAAAAAGTGTCGACGGTATATCCAACGTTGTACTAAGACATTTACCGATGGAGGCAATTGACATTTACACCACACTCTTCAATAATGCACTAAATAATTCATATTATCCAGTGCATTGGAAGACCGCTGTGGTTCATCCTCTCCCGAAAAAGGAAAAGGACAACTCCAACCCGTCAAATCTTCGGTCGATAAGTCTTCTTCCGAGCATCAGCAAAGTTTTCGAAAAGATCATCAATAGGGCTCTGACTAAGTGGGCTGCGGACAACAAAATAATTCCGGATAAACAGTTCGGGTTCAAGGCGGGTCATGACACAATTCATGCTGCGTCTAAACTCGTTTCTGATATCCAATGGAATAAATCAAAACAACAATGCACAGATGCTGTTCTGGTTGATTTGGAAAAGGCCTTTGACACCGTATGGTTAGATGGTCTTTACCTAAAACTGAGCAGGCTTGGCATAAGCAAGCTATTGTTGTTTATACTATATGATATGCTTAACGGTAGAAAGTTTGTTGTCAAAAGTGGCAATGTAACTTCTACCACAACATTCTTAATTAAAAATGGTCTTCAACAGGGAGCGGTGAATTCGCCGATTCTCTTCAGCATTTACACCAGCGATCTGATAGGTAGTCTTACAAAGGCAATTGCGTACGCCGATGACCTAATTGCGTACAGAACGGCCCGAAAGGTTGAGGTTATTAGAATTCTCTTGCAGCGTGATTTCGACAAGATTCAGCGATATTGCGACGATTGGAAACTGAAAATAAATGTCCAGAAGT
This sequence comes from Eupeodes latifasciatus, assembly GCA_920104205.1. NCBI lineage: Eukaryota > Metazoa > Arthropoda > Insecta > Diptera > Syrphidae > Eupeodes > Eupeodes latifasciatus. Next base: position 250,736,160 of record OV049924.1, on the reverse strand, counting down.
CGGAGACAATTCTGTTCCGGACTCCGTTGGCTAGGGCCACAAGAGATACGTGCAAAAATTGGCGCAAGATGGTTATCGTTGATCTTCACGGGCAGCGATTAGCGAGCAAAAGTGTAGTTAAGTACCTCGGTATCTGGTTAGATCAGTATTTATATTTCGACAGACATATAAATGCTGCTCTGACCAGGGCCAGAGGAGCCTTCGCTCTGACGAAACGGCTGTTTTACAGCAGTCGGCTTGACCCCAGAGTGAAGGTAATTTGCTACATGGCCCTCATACGGCCGCTGGTCGTTTATGGTTGTCCTGTGTGGTTTAACGTTGCCCCTTCCCAGATGGAGAAGTTTCGGGTGTTCGAGCGGCAGTGTTTACGACGCTGTACCGGTTTATATCGAACAGCCGAATCTTCTTACGTGCTTTACTATTCCAACGAGGTCCTATACAACGGGGCTCGAATCAACAGAATTGACAATTTCGTGATAAAACTCGTTCGAGGTCACATTGCAAGAGCTATGTCTTCGAACAACAATTTAATTTTCGGGGCGTTCTATCCGAACAACGAGTATTTTGAAAGTGCACGCTTGAGCGGCTTCATTCCACCAGAGGCATTCCTTTTTTTAGACAGATGCGGTCTGATACAGGATAGATTGGCAGTTCCGCTAAACTACCACGTCAGACGACGAACCGTGGATAGGCGACTCCTGTACAATCGGGACGTCATGGCACAAGGCGGAGCAGAGCTCCTTCGGTTCAGTAGGGCTGTGTCCGAACGGGACCGAACTGATAGGGTGAAGCAGGAGAACCAGTTTTGGTGGCTTCAATCGGCACTTGATAGTGGGTAGTCGGGATGTGGTTCTAAGCCTTGGCCGGCTTACATACACCATTTCACAAAAGTCTACATACGATGCGAAATTTCTTAATTATTTTGTTGAAATAAGAGAAAGCTTTTTTTGTATGCACTTTATGCATTATAAAGTATTCTAATATTTATAAACAACATAAAATAGTAACATTTTCTTACACACCGCAATAAAATCTAAAATAACTGAAAAGAGACGCAAAAGAAATGTCACAAAAGTCTACATACGATCATGAAATTGGTCGAAAATACCGTTACCGCGAATGAGGGTAAATATTTGCATGATTACTCGTGTTGTCGTGTTTGAGTAACGTATCTTGCATTTAGTTTATTTTTATTTTGGAAGTATTATAAAAACATAAAATGTCTGGCAGAAAAGAAATCTCATCCGAAGTGCGAAAAATCGTTATAAAACTTAAACACGAAGGAATGTCAATGGCGAAAATTGGGAAAAGCTTGGATTTATCTAAGGCCTCAGTTCAGACCATCATAAAAAACTATAACGAAACGGGTAACTACGATAGTAGGCCAAGAAGTGGACGGCCAAGGAAATTGGATGATCGGACGATGAGGAAAGTTGTGCGAAAAGTTGTGGAGAATCCAAAACAGAGTGCCATAAAACTTGCGGCTGAACTGCAATCATTTGAAAATATAACAGTTCATCCCGAAACTGTTCGTCGTGTACTAAAAAGGTCTGGTTTGAGCTCACGAGTAGCAAGAAAAAAGCCATTGATAAGTTCCAAAAACAGAATTAAACGATTGGAGTACGCCAAAAAGTATGAAAAAAAACACGTTACTGATCCAACATTCTGGGAACGAGTGATATTCACTGACGAATGTAAATTTAATGTTTTTGGACGAGATGGAAGGTCCAAAGTATGGCGAAAGCCAAATACAGCGCTCGCCTTGAAAAACATTTCTCCAACTGTTAAACATGGTATGTTATGGTATGGGGATGCATGGCGGCGAAAGGAGTTGGGGAGTTGCACTTCATAGACGGGATAATGGATCGGCATAAATATCTTAACATTTTAAAGACAAATTTAATCAGGAGCACACAGAAACTGGACCTTGAGTCCAATTATATATTTATGCAAGACAACGACCCCAAGCATAACTCGTTTCTCGTCAAAGAGTGGCTGCTTTACAACGTTCGATCAAAACTTGAACATCCCCCACAATCGCCTGACCTTAATGCTATTGAGCATCTATGGGCCCACCTTAAGCAGAAGCTTAGAGAAAGAACAGTAACATCGATTCCAATGCTCAAAAGTGTTTTAGCAGAAGAATGGGCCAAAATTTCACCCGAACTTACCCAAAAACTAGCTCTTTCTATGCCATCACGATTAGGAGAGGTGATAAAAGCAAATGGTGGCCCAACACGTTACTGATAGCTACAAATTCATTACCAAGTAACACCGTATGTAGACTTTTGTGAATACCAAAAACAGACTCCTATAACCTTTTTCTATTTCAGACTTCCAGTTTTGAAGAACTTTTTGTTATTTTTTATTTATTTTGTTATTTAAAAGAAATGTGAAATATTTTAATGAGAAAATCTTATGTTGAATACTTTTTTAATAAAAAAACAATACAATTTGAAATCGTATGTAGACTTTTGTGATATGGTGTACTTGTTTTATAGTTTTACGGTTTAGTTTTAAGTAGAATAGGCATCGTGGCACAAAAAAAAATAATAAAAAAAAAATAAAATAATAAAAAAAAACATGGAATAAGGAAAAAAAAAAGGAAAATAAAAATGAAAAACAAAAAATGTTAGGTAGTTAGATTTGCTGCTGTGGTTATTCTAGTTTTAAGTAGTTTATAGGTAGAATAGGTAGTTTAAGTTAGTTTTAAATTTTATTTAAGGACCTAATTTTAAGTAGTTTTTAAGTAAAAATAAAAAAGGATATTGATATTAGTTTTTTTTTCAAAATTTCTAATAAATACAAAAATAAATAAAATTTAATTGAAGTAAAATAGATCTTAGGGCCGAAAGGCATTTGTATTAAGTGTTATAGTTTAACTTAGAGTGTCCGTATGGAACCAGTAAGTTAGTTGTAAGCCTAATTAGGCTAGTTTTATGAATTTTTGTCTAGCTTTAAGAAAGGTTTAAGATTGAAGTAATAAAAAAGAGTGCGTTGGACTGTCATGCCAGAGGTCTTGAGTTCGATCCCTGCCTATTCCAACTAAAGTTTTTTTCACGGGTACTGCCTGTTGCGAGGAATTGACAAATTCTCCAAGAGTAATTCTTGTCATGAAAAGTGTGTGAAGGGATCGCACTAGTGATCATTTATTATCTCGAGCTTCGATAATTGAAACCTCTCAACGTACGCATAGCGCCATATCAACCTAAACCATTAAATTTGTATCCATTTAAAATACGTTGCTCATCTATTCAATGTGATATGCATTCACATAAATATACTCCAAGTGCATTGCCATCGCTGCATGAGATACTATTTCAAGTGCATACACTTCTAAGGAGCGAATGACCGAAGGCAAGCGACAAACAACCAACGAAAATATTTAGGGTTCATGTTACCACCAAACGTATTTGGAATATCTACTGCATGGCCCTCGTTGTTAAATATATGAGATACATACATTTGCGCCTTTGGACAATAATGCTGATATGGCGATATGCTAGAGCAAGGTGTGAAGTGATTGGGATTCAATTGTCGAAGGCCATGAAATTATGAAATTGAATGAATAGTTGAATGAAAATTGAAGACTAATTTTTGTATAAAAGACAAATGAAAATCTGAAATAAAAGTTGTTAATCCTCAATCGCAAACCAGTGTGTTTAATTTTTAAAGAGCAACTCGCTCGACTTTAAGCATACTTTCGAAATCAAGATTGTTCCTTTTTAAAGAGCTACCCGCTCAGACTGGAATCGTCTTATTATTTTCTACTCGCTCTATTATATAGCGTTCTCGCTTATAGAGGCCAACGACGGCGTAATAGCCAACGTTTTGAGTACGAGAAAACGAGGAGATCCACCGAGGGGATCATTGCATGGCGACCGTGACAGTACTCCAACAGGAAGCTCTAAAACTAGCGGCCAGCTACATCGCCGAGGCCGAAAGAATTCTTAAAAATTCAGGGATCAAGCCGGCAACAACGCCTAGTCCTAATCCACAAGAAGACCCACAAGGACCTAGGGCCCTCACTATTGAGGAGTATAAAAAAAGGCAATTAAAACGCAAAGAAGCCGTTTTAACAGCTATAGCTCCGCCTGCACCTCCCTCAAAAAGAGGAGGCAAAACCGCCACCCTAAAGGCCAAAATCCGGGAACTGCACCGCCTGGCGAATATTCCTGGTACCAACTCAGAAAATCTTCGTAAGTACCACACGGAAATCGGGGCAATCCGAAAGTCTTTGAGGGAAGACCGAAAATCAAAAAAAGCGACTAGACGACAAGAACAGGCACAGTTCCACAACCTCTTCGATAGAATCGCCGACCGGTTAGCCCATCATGGGAGGCAAGGAAAGTAAGCGGGAGATAATAAATACGGGTCCCCAGGTTCTCAACGCAGCCAACCTCGGTCAAAACCAACTAGACCACACCGCCGTTGTACTAGGGTTAATGTTCATAACCGCTATACTAGTAGGGTTAGTCTATCTAGGATTACAACACTTCAGAAGAAAAATCATCACAGACGTCATCAACCACCTCGACAACAGAATAGCCAAGGTATAACACCTTCCAAGGCCACAGAAGACATTTGTTTATTAAATATATATATGTATCCTTAAAATAGTCAAAGAAATCTTAAACATAAAAACAAAAATTTTCTCAAAAAAAAAAAAAAATTTTTTATAAAGAAAATTCTTTTTAATCATTTATATTCTAAAAAAAAAAGAAAAAAAGTTTCATTACTGCTAACGGCTCTCTCCCCCAAATTTGTTTTGTCTATAGACCAAAAATCCAATGAGTTTAGCCAAATTAGAACTAGTCTTGAGCCAACTCAATCAAATTTACGTAAACCTACGAAATCGCCCAATCGAACTAGGACTCCCACTAAAGCGGAAGAAAAACTTTAACAAATTCGTGGTCTCTTTGAAGTTTTCTCTAAACATTTTGACGAAGTTAACCAGAATAAGATTTCCGAGTTAGAACGAATAGCATTAAAGCGACTTATTGCGGAAGCCCACAAGTACAAAAACGAGTCCGAAGACATAGTCAACCGCAATATAAGAAGCGTATCTCCAGAAAACGAGGAGAACGAAGAAGAAAAACAAAACCCTCAAACACTATCTAAAACCAACACGATGAGTGGCGAAGAATTTAGCTTCAGTACAGCACAAAAGCTGCGCACTCTGTCATTCGAGGAAAACACCCGATCTGAGAGCCTAAGAGACTTTCTGAACAGCATCGAATTCTATTACGACACACTAACAACACCAGCTAAGAGTACGCTAATTAAGTTTGTCCTGAAATGTAAAATTCAGGGAAAGGCGTTAACTGAACTGGGCAATGCCAGCCCCAAGGACTTTACCGAGCTTAAGAAAAGCTTGATCGAGAAATGCGGACCAAAAGAAACCATCGAACAAATTCAGTCAAGGCTGAGCCGAGCGACTCAAGGTAATCGAACCGCTAGAGAATTTATAACAGAAATAGAAACTCTGGTTAACAAAATGACCGAACTGGAAGTAGCATGCCACGGTGAAGATACCAGAGAAACCCTGACCACAGCAAACGATCGTAGAGGACTAGCCTTCCTTAAAAAGGGAGTCAATGACCGGCTTCGATTGGTACTAGACAGCGCCCGACATTCAACTCTCCAAAGCGCTTCTAAGCATCTACTCGAAATAGACCAAGGAACCACCCAACCAGCATCACTCAAATATTTTGAAGAACGTCAATCAGGACGACCGAATTTCAGGGGACACCATTCCAGAGGATCGAACTCTAGAGGACGAGACGTACGGGACAACCGGCCTAATAATTATAACTATCAATCAGGTTACCAAAACTACCAACCCAACCCAAATTAAAATTATAGATTGGGTTCAAACCAATACAGAACAGGCTCCCAAAATAACCAGCTTAGTACTAATTACCGCCCAGGCTACCAGCACAGTCCAAATAACAATTTTAGACAAGGTAACCAAGTCAATTACAATCAAAATGAACATCAACATCAAACTAGCCGGACCAGAAACAATGTACCAAACAACAACAGCCGTCCGATAACGAATTACCAGCCCCGTAATAACCAGGAAAACAGACAGCAAACAAACTATCCCAGGGTAATAGCATTGGGAAACGAACAACCCACCGAGGGGATAGCCGACCCGTCGGAGGGGAACCTATAAAACCCCCCCTACCAAACGCCATATACGCAGCGGGGATAGAAAACGGCATTTATGTACAAATATTACTTAATAATGACAAACCCATACGATGCTTACTAGATACAGGTGCATCTATCTGCGTAGTAAAAAACTCTGTAATCGAAGGAGACATTTCAATAGACAAGAAAAACATAACCACCATCATAGGTATATCCGGAGACCTAAAATCAAAAGGCACATGTATTAACACATTACACCTCGGAGGTAACAACATTCCTTACGAATTTCATGTAGTACCTGATTCATTTCCGATACACGTTGACGGAATCATTGGAGCAAACTTTTTAGCTGAATTTGGAGCAATAATCGATCTTGAAAACTTATTTCTGAAATTAAGTTTACACCACAGACAAATATCAATACCAATACTGTCACACCATAGCTTGAACACCGTAACCGTTTCTCCAAGATGCGAAGCAACCTACTGGTTAGATACAAAACATACTGAACCTAGAATATTCCACCCCCAAGAGTTGTGTGAAGGTGTTTATATGGCCGGGTCAATATAACAGGCCAAAGAAGGAAAAATTCCCATCCGAATTTTAAACACCCGCGAAACAAGCGTGAACCTAAAATGGGCCGAACCAACATCACAACCCGCCTCAACATATGAACTTGTTTCACCAAACAAATTGAAGAATACAGTATCACATACCAGAATTAAGAAAATATTGAGCGAAATAAATTTCGACACCCTAAATACGGAAGAAAAAGCCGAAATTAAAGCGATAGTCACTAAATATCACGATATCTTCCACTTAGAAGGTGATAAACTTACGTACAGTCATTTAGGACAAGCGGAAATTAACATAAAAGAAGGAGCTACACCCAAATATACAAAACCTTACCGACTACCGCATACTCAAAAGCAAAACATAAAAACAGAAATAGACAAAATGATAGAAAACGACATAATCGAACCATCTGTCTCTGCATGGAACTCCCCGATCCTCATTGTACCAAAGAAAAAGGATCCTATAACTGGCTTACAAAAGTTCCGCATGGTAATAGACTACCGAAACGTTAATGAACGAATAGAGGACGACAAATTCCCATTAACTAACATAAGTGACATCTATGACATGGTAGGAGGCGCAATGTATTTTTCTTGCATTGATTTAAGCCAAGGTTATTACCAAATGGAACTTGAACCTAATAGTAGACCTATAACAGCATTTTCAACGGAAGACGGCCATTTCCAATTAAAACGACTTCCGATGGGACTTAAGATCTCTCCCAGTAAATTTTCGAGAATGATGTCCATTGCTATGGCTGGACTCACTTACTCACGCTGCTTTGTCTACCTTGATGACCTAATAGTTTTTGGCAAAAGCCTTACCGATCACAACAAAAATTTGATCGATGTATTTAATCGATTAAGGGAAGTGAATTTAAAGATTCATCATCTTTATCTAGGGCATGTAATCTCCAACAAGGGAATACATCCAGACCCTGAAAAATCAGCTGCTATGCACAATTATCCCACCCCCACGAACGCTGACGAAGTAAGAAGATTCGTAGCATTCGCGAATTATTATCGAAAGTTTATACCGAACTTTGCTACAATAGCTATTCCTCTCAATAGATTACTTAGGAAAAATGTAGATTTCAATTTTGACCAAAACTGTGAAAAATCCTTCCAACTTTTAAAAACAATACTTACTAGCCCCCAAATTCTACAGTTCCCAAATTTCGAAGAAGAATTCGTACTACGTACAGATGCCTCAGGCTTTGCTTTAGGGGCTGTACTTTCAAATTTCGACGAAAAACCTATAGCTTATGCTAGCAAAACTCTAAATAAAAACGAAAAGAATTATAGTACAATTGAAAAAGAGTTGCTAGCCATAGTATGGGCAGTTAAGCATTTTCGACCATACCTCTTTGGCAGAAAATTTAAAATAATAACTGATCACAGACCCCTGGTATACCTTTTTTCTCTGAAAGAACCTTCCAGTAGACTGACTAAATTCAGATTACTACTGGAAGAATACAACTTTTATGTTGAATACACACCCGGAAAAGATAATTGTGTAGCTGATGCCTTAAGTAGAATAAAGTTAGACTCCGACAACCTTAAACAACTCCAAATATGCATAGTCACAAGGTCACAATCAAAGGCAGAAAAATCGGTTCAAAAAATTGAAAAACAAGAATCAGAAACGGAAGAAAATAACCGTATTATCACTGAATTGCTTAAACCACCAGAACATGGGCATAAAATAATTGAGCTAAAAATATGTAATAGTTTCGAGGACGAAGAATATCGAAAAGACATAGATATAATCCTGGGACCAAACAAAGTGTTGGCATACATCCCAGAGATGAATTGTATACTCCTAAGAAAGCCCAAGGAAAGCACTACCGCCTGATCGGCATCATTTTGCGATTTGTTGTCGAGGGACGTGCATAAAATCTGCGGACTATTATCAATAAATAAATTATACATTACAAAAGAAGAAATTAAAAAACTCGCAGACGGCCGTCGAGAATACAAAATTCACGAGTTACAGACAATCTTAGGAGAAATGTTTAAAAATAGTAATGTAATAGTGCACCTCATAAACAAATGTATTGAAATAACAGATCCTCACAAAAAGAAATTGTTGCTCAATGATTACCACATATTACCCACAAGTGGACATGCAGGAATAAACCGCATGCTTAGAACGATTAAACAAAAATATTTCTGGACAGGAATGCAGAATGACATAGCTACCTATGTAAAACATTGCCCAGTTTGTCAGAAAAACAAATATATTTCACCTAAAAAACAGCCTATGGAAATAACGTCAACTGACTTAGACTTAGTAGGTCCCTTGGACGAATCAGTCAATGGATACAGGTACATACTTACGTTACAAGACGAACTGACGAAATTCACTGAAGCAATCCCAATCGAGAACAAAGAAGCTAGCACAGTAGCTAAAGGATTAGTAGAATGCTTTATTCTTAAATATGGAGTTCCACAGATAATAGCCTCTGATCAAGGCACAGAATTTATCAACAGAATTTTTAAGGATATGTGCAAACTGCTAAAAATAGAACAAATACAATCTAAAGCATACCATCACGAAAGCATAGGAGCATTGGAAAACTCCCATAAAGTCCTAGGAGCATACCTTAGAAGTTACGTTTCGGAAAAACACACGGACTGGTGTACATGGTTACCATACTATGTGTTTTCTTATAACACCGCAGTACATACGGAAACTGGGTATTCACCATTTGAATTGGTTTTCGGACGACAATGTACCTTACCTTCAAATTTGACAAGACAAGTAGACCCCAGGTACAATTATGAAGATTATGTAATTGAACTAAGAGAAAAACTACAAATTGCTCATAGAGATACAAGAGATGCGCTGTAAGAAAAGAAGAATGCAAGAAAAGCTAATTACGATAAAAAAGCAAAAAGTAAACCAACTAGTTTTGAAAAAGGAACCTTAGTCCTATTAAGAAATGAAAATAGAAGGAAATTGGATCCTATTTTCATAGGGCCATACGAAGTATTGTCCGAAGATGGCGTAAACTGCGATATCAAGTACGAAGGAAAGAGAGTTAAGGTACACAAAAATCGTTTAAAGAAATTCTATATTTACATACTAAAGCAATGCATATTTGCATTGAATTAATCTAAAAAAAAAAGGAGGGAGAGAGACCCTCGCATGTGCACATATAGCTATTGATTATTATATTATATCATATATTTAAATTAACAAAAAAGTAAAGTTTAGAATTGTTATTAGTTATATTAAAAAAAAAAAAAAAACATATATATTAAGTAAATTTTAATTTTAACGTAGAGACGAGAGACAAAATTTAAAAAACAAAAAGTTAAGTGTCTAAATTAGAAAATGTAAGACTTAAAAGAATATAACTATGTATAAGACAAAAAAAAAAAAAAAAAAAAAAAAAAAAAAAAAAAACAATATATCGTAATGTCATTAAAATTTTTAAACTCAAAAAAAAAAAAAAAAAAGAATTGTAACTGCAAGAACCCAAACAATGTAACTTCATTCAAAAAGAACAATAACAAAAAAAAATTATAAACATAACAACCGATCCCTTATTGTACAATGACACAAAAAGAGGAAACCTCGCGCTACGAGATTTCATCTTTTTCCCTCAGGAGGGTGGTGTGAAGGGATCGCACTAGTGATCATTTATTATCTCGAGCTTCGATAATTGAAACCTCTCAACGTACGCGCCATATCAACCTAAACCATTAAATTTGTATCCATTTAAAATACGTTGCTCATCTATTCAATGTGATATGCATTCACATAAATATACTCCAAGTGCATTGCCATCGCTGCATGAGATACTATTTCAAGTGCATAGACTTCTAAGGAGCGAATGACCGAAGGCAAGCGACAAACAACCAACGAAAATATTTAGGGTTCATGTTACCACCAAACGTATTTGGAGTATCTACTGCATGGCCCTCGTTGTTAAATATATGAGATACATACATTTGCGCCTTTGGACAATAATGCTGATATGGCGATATGCTAGAGCAAGGTGTGAAGTGATTGGGGTTCAATTGTCGAAGGCCATGAAATTATGAAATTGAATGAATAGTTGAATGAAAATTGAAGACTAATTTTTGTATAAAAGACAAATGAAAATCTGAAATAAAAGTTGTTAATCCTCAATCGCAAACCAGTGTGTTTAATTTTTAAAGAGCAACTCGCTCGACTTTAAGCATACTTTCGAAATCAAGATTGTTCCTTTTTAAAGAGCTACCCGCTCAGACTGGAATCGTCTTATTATTTTCTACTCGCTCTATTATATAGCGTTCTCGCTTATAGAGGCAAACGACGGCGTAATAGCCAACGTTTTGAGTACGAGAAAACGAGGAGATCCACCGAGGGGATCATTGCAAGTTCTTTCTCAAATTAGCCGTTCGTATTCGGCTTTAAACTGTAGGTCCCCTCCATCCCTAACAACAGTACTCGCACACAGGAATGGTTGAGAGTCACTAGGCTCTAGTTCTCAACGGACGTTTGCGCCACCCAATTTATTTATTTAGTCATCGAAATCACACTGTAAGAGAATTCTAAGAACCTCAACCTTCCAGGCTGTTCTGTCAGCAATAAGATCGTCGGCGTACGCAGTAGCCTTGGTTAGACTACCATCGGCGAATTCACCGCTCCCTGTTGAAGACCATTTGTAATTGCCACTTTTGACAACAAACTTTCCACCGCTAAGCATATCATAGACGTTAAACAACAATGGTTTTCTAATGCGAAGCCTGCTCAGTTTTAGATAAAGATCATTTAACCAGTGTTAAAAGCCTTTCCCAAATCAACCAGAACAGGACCTGTGCATCGTTTTTTTTTTATTTATTCCATTGGATATCAGACGCAGCATGAATAGTGTGATGACCCGCCCTGAACCCGTACTATTTATCGGGTTGGAGTTTTCCTTTTCCTTTTTCGGGAGAGGATGAACCTCAGGGTCTTCCAATGCACTGAATAATAATGCTAACATTAACCTTGTACACTTGCTGGAAAGCAGCTCCCATTGGCTCCAACCTCCAAAAACTGGGTTACCGAATACTTGAATAAGACTGTGGCGCTAGGCAGTGCGCACCACTGTAGCAAAAACCTTACAAATGCCAATTACTTGAATTATAACTTATACCGTTTGGAAACACGTCTTCGCACTATAGAAGTCAAAGATCGATTGCAACAGTCCTACGCACTAATCATCACGCCACGGGTACTACTGGAGATAGCGACAGATTTTATGAATTTTTTTGTACAAACTTGAATTTTGTTAGGGGCTATAAAAAAAAAAAGAAAATACAATTAAACCTAACTTTACAACTTGAAAAGTTGAAGTTGAAATTTGTACCGCGATGATTAATGTCCTTAGTTAGTTATTTAAATAGGCTTTATTGTTTGAAGTAATTTTGTTTAGAAAATTGCCCCTTTCGCCTAAACGGGGTGCGTTTTAAGCAATATGTACTGAAACGTTTATTTTACTTTTGTACTAAAAACCATAATAATCAAAATTTTTTTAGAATTTTCACAAAACATCCAAAATACAGAGAATTCGCGTAGAAAAGTCAGAATTAGAAATAATATTTTTTTAAGAAAGCAGCATGTTTGGAGTGCTCGCAGTTTTTTGATATTACATTGCAGGTGACAAAAATTTAAGTAAGCGAAAAATCAGTTTTTATCGTTAAAAACTTATGCTAATAAACAATTTTTCTGTTTTCCCCGTGTCAATCATCAAATATTAAATTGGTACCGATATGATATTAATTTCTGGTCTTTGAACTTTCATAGGTTACAACACAGACACTAGTTTTACAACAACAACGAATCAAACGAATTTCCAGCTTACTATCTTCGCCAAAAAACTGTAATAACTTCGTTTGAAGTCCATAATTCATCATAATAATATTTACCATCGATTAAAACTTTTAAGCCTTTTAAATAAAAAGAAAACAATTAAATTATTACAAACTCAAATAATACAGTTTTTCGCTATAAAGAATAGTAACACATAATTTTACTTAAGCATTTTAATTAAAAATACCTTCCATTTGATAATTCATGCCAATGAGCACTTACAGAGAAAACCGAATTTAATAAAAAAACATCAAAGGCCATGATTTTGATCTTCAGCGGTTTTAAGACTTGTCGCCATAGTGTGAAACTACATACATATATAGTATATACATACTAGTAATTAGCTATCACTTGTAACCAATTTCAATTATGTTGGGTCTGCGCCTATCGTATCAGACGCACTTATAATTTTGAATGCAAAACTTACATGTAGAATTGTGGGTTTTGTCACTTGGTGTCCATTAACAAATGTCAAGGCATCCGGGTGTAATGGTGTAACGGTGCAAACTCCTTCCAGTATTGAAAACAAACAATGTCTAGCTTGTATGGATGGCCCAAATAATTGGAGAGAATTAGTATTTGCAGATCCCACCTTAAAAAACGTTGATAAAATTAATTGTTACAGAAAGTTTAATAGATATATCCTACTTCAATAGGTTCAGATCCCAACTTTATTCGTCGACTGCTATCGCCTCTGTGTGTCACTTCTACTAACACTGGACTTTCTCGGTCGGTAGACGTACTGTTATTTTCATAGGAAGCACCAAGTGGTTTTTTCTTTCTTCTTCTTGGATGAGATTCTGCAGGTCGTCTTCTTACATGAAACATTATAGAACCTTTAAAAAAAATTAATTAATACACGATTTGATATAATATTTATGCAAAAAAAAAATTGAAACTAGTATCTCAATTGGGATGTTCATTTGAAATAGATTTTATTTTAACTTTTCTTTCTATTTCTATCGTAAGGGGGTTCACAACAGAATAAATAATAATAAGAATAAGTTTTCGCACCCACAGGCCATTTTCATTATTGTTCATACAAAATTTGTTCAGAGTTCAATCTACAACTTCGATCGTAACAATTTTTCCTCTAGGATGTATAAGTTAACACGAATGCGATTGGCGTAGACCTGACGGAAGTGCTGACGATGTGTCTAGCTCGCACATATGGAATAAAATTCCATAGAAAAACAAGTAGGTAACAAATACTGTGGGAATGCATTAAGAAATAAAGCAAGTAAAAACAAATTAATGTAAATTTGTCTTTAAGTCAGTTCATAATTATATGCCAATCAATAAAGGTCAGAGCAATCTGCTCTAAAGAAAAAATATTTGTTTAAAAAATCAAAAAAGACTTTGATTAACTGGCGCCCAACTCATGTGGCAAAAAGTAATCCACTTTTTTCTTAAATTATCCTTCGTATTCTGGAAGAGTACTCTGGAAAAGTACGAAGCAGAGATCGAAAACGAAGACTAGAAGTACGACGAAACAATACATTGAACAAGAGGCGGACAAAAACTTAGATCAACCACAACAGTGGAGCAAATCTTCACATCGCTTTGGAGAAAGTAACATTATTGCACTAGATATTTCAAAAGCATTTGATCAGGCCCTCTTATCGAAAATGCGTGCTTTCGGTTTTCATGAATCCCTGCTTCATTGGATTAGTAATTACCTTTCGGATCGTTCAATACAAGTAGTATTGGATGGATTCAAGTCTGAAAACCATAAAATAAATGCTGGTGTACCCCAGGGCTCTGTTCTATCTCCAACACTCTTTCTCATTTTTATTAATGGTCTCCTGTCTGCAACATCTAATCCAATACATTGTTTCGCTGACGATAGTACTCTTAGTTTTTCATATTCGTTCTCATACTCACATCCCTCTTCTTCGGATGCGGAACTGCAACGACAAAATATGATCAGCTCATTAAATTCCGACCTAAACAGCATTGTACAATGGGGATTAAAAAACCGCGTGGAATTTGATGGTTCGAAAACCCAATGCTGTCTTGTATCGTTAAAGCGAGATATACCCCCTTGCCATTATCCATGGATGGCACTTGCATCAATGAGACTAAACATCTTGATATTCTGGATATGTGTGTCACCAACCACCTCTTGTGGAACGATCACATACACGATGTCGGCAAAAATGCCGCAAGGTGTTTGGGTATCCTTAGGCGATGCAAGAAATATTTCACCCCTTCTGATCTGGCTGTTTTCTACAAAACTTATATACGTCCAAAGCTTGAGTATAACTCCCATCTCTGGGCTGGTGCTCCTGCAACTTACTTAAGCCTCTTGGATAGTATTGAACGTAGAGCATTTAAATTGATAGATGATAATATCATCATAAAATTATTTACTTCGCTTGAACATCGTCGTAAGGTTTATTGTCTGACCCTTTTTTACCGTTATTTTAACGGTTTATGATCTAGTGAAATAGCCAGCTGCATTCCTCCCCTTAAACACTTCAACCGTAATACTCGCGCTTCTAGGAATGCTCATCAGTATACCCTCGAGTCCAACTTCGGCCGTACTGTCAAATACTCTGTTTTTCCTGGTCTTTGCAATATTCAGGAATTCAAAACCAATGTGCACCGACATCTCCTTTCATACCCTCTCTCCTCTTCCTAGTGCTCAAACTGTGTGTGCATAATAAGGGTAGTAATATACCCTTGAGTGTGTGCTTATTATAAAAAAAAAAAAACAGAAGAACTAGACGACATATATCTTTTAGATTAAAGTCCTATTCGCTTCCCTTTTTCGAACACATTTCTAGAAGCGGAACTAACATGCAATCATTCATACAAAGAGAATCATATGTCCTTTAACCCTAGTTCTACCCAAGCAAATATAAATGTCCAAATCTTTTTTCTGAACCGAATGAAAAATTGTCATACACTACCAGGGTCAAAGGAGAAATTCCAAAGGAAATTAAAGGAATCTGATATAGAAAAAACTGCCTTTTCGGTGAACAACGGCAAATTTGATTTCACTCACCTTCCATTTGGTCTCAACAACACTCCATCCATTTTTCCGAGAGTCTCAGAAGTCGTAAACAAATTAGAGCAAGCAAATATGAAAATTCAATCAGACAAATGCGAAGTTTTCCAAAAAGAAATTGAATTTGTAGGTTTTGTTATCGGTAGAGATGGTATAAAAACTAACCAAAAAAAGTTCAAGCAATAGTTGACCGACCCATTCTCCAAAACCTTAAAGAGCTTCGATCCTTTCTCGGAATGTCAGGATATTATCCGCTTCGTTAAAAATTATGCAAAATTGTCGAAACCCCTGACATCCCTTTTAAGAGGGGGAAACGGACATGCGTCCAAGAAAATGCCAAAGAAAAAACTATTTCAACTACATCAAGAAGCCACAGACGCATTCAATAAATTAAAAAAATCTCTTGTGTCTGCAATCTTCAATACCCGGAAGTTTTCAGTTTATAACAGATGCCTCCGATTATGCCATCGGTGCACTCCTTTCTCAGGACGACAAGCCAATAACCTTTCTTTCTAGAACGTTAAGCAAATAAGAAGAAGATTATGCCCAAAAACACTCTAATAAAGATATAAATCCATCTTGGTTTGCCTACAAGCTAAACCGGAAATCAGACTCACAAATTCATTTAAGTATGTCTGTCATTTCTCCTCTAATTTATGAAATTTCCCCTAAAAACTCAGTAGTTAATTCTATGTATGCGTGAAAACACGTCAATTTTTTTCGTTGAATTCGACCACATTACAAATACAACAATGTAAACAAATGGGTTTTGGAGGGTGATACGTACGAAGGATTTATGTATATCTTCATATAGTGTTTTTGATTATGCCACCAACGAAAAAATAATGTTAGCATTATTTGGTCACTCAACTCTCTAAGAAATTTCCTATATGGATCCCGCAAAGTTTACATTTTTACATACCACCAACCTCTTACTTATGCTCTTAGTTACAAAAATACGAACTCCAAAATGAAGATGGAAAGCTATTTTTGAGGAATATAACTATTAGCTTAAATACAAACAAGGGAAAGAAAATGTCGTTGCAGACTCCCTCTCTAGACCACCCAAAATAGAAATTTACTCAATGACCCCAACAAATCATAGTGCTGACAGCTCAGCACAAAATCTACTTCTCTCCGTTGAAATCCCTATATATATATTTTCCGAAATCAACTTCTACTAAAAATAGGAAACGAAAATTAAGTACCCCTTTGACAATTACACTATGCATATCGTAATACGACCAGACTACTCAGAGACTGACATTATCGATATCTTTAAAAGATACCTCAATCCAAATACTATAAATGGACTCCTTACAGGACGTGTACAAGAAATAAATCCTTTACATTTTGTGGACTAGTTAACCGCTGTATTACTTGCAAGGAAAATAAGTACGATAGGTATCCTAATAAACCCCATTTAAATCTGACACCAATTCCTAACTATGCTGGACACACCGTGCATATCGACATTTTTTCCACAGAAAATGCCTCGTCTTTACTGCAGTAGACAAATTTACTAAATTTGCCCAGGCTAAAATAATTTCATCAAGATCAATCGAAGACATCTTCTGCATACCCGAAGTTGTTGTAAAAGACAACAAAAAAGCTCTTAATTCAGCCTCAATAACTTTAATGTTAGAAGATGATCTTCAGATCAAAATCTTCAAAACTCCACCATAAAAAAGCGAAGTAAATGGAAAAGTCGAACGATTTCACTCTACTCTATCACAAATTATGAGATGTTTGAAATCAGATGGGCTTTCAAGGTCCTTTGAAGAACTCTTAGAATGAGCTGTTAACGAATACAATTTTACGATTCACTCAATTACAAACAGAAGAATCACTATTTTACATACGAATACCTAGACTAAACCCCGACGAATTTGAAAAAAAAAACAGACAAATCAACCTAGACAAACTCAAAACTAAACAGGAAAAATACACTAAATACCACAACAACAAGAAAGAACCTATAAAAGATTATGAAATAGGCCAAGTTATTTATGTTAAAAATAACAAGCTCTAAATTAAATAGCAGATATAGACAAGAAATTGTGAAAGAAAATACAAACTTCATAATATTAACTGAATCCGAAAAAGTAATACACAAAAGTAACATAAGAAACTAATTAGTTTTTCAGATGCACTTTATACGTTTGCCAAGCTGAAATTCATATCATGGACTTTTCAAATTCTCAAATTGTTTCTTTACATACAAGACAAACTAGACACAGAACGGACAGTTTAATTTAATTCATGTTATTATTCTTGACCAGTACGAACAATTTCTTTCCGACATATCACCAGTCCTTAACATAGAAACAACCCAAAACAAAACGTTTTTCCCTTACTATCACACGAAATTCTACAGATCCGCAATTTTTTACACAACCTTAAAACTAAGAGTAAACGCTCTGTAGATTTTATAGGGAAATGTTGGAAATGGATTGCTGGCAATCCAGATCATGTTGATTTTATAACAATAAAAGAAAAAGTTACAGATGTTTTGAAAAATAATAATAAATAAGTTATCATTAAAGAATTATACAATGAACGAAATAATAACATTACAAAAATTCAAATCCAAAATTTACTAAAAGATAATAATAAAATCAATTTTAAAACCATTACGAATCTTAAATACAGTATTAAAATTGTAAAAGAAGAATTAGAGAATATAATCTATGCCATTCATTGGGCTAAGCTAGGAACAATTAACTCTTTCATATTGTCAAAAAACAAAACCGGTTTAGCCACTAAATTATTTAATGAACAACAATTGCCTTGCACAGTAGTACCCGTGGCATGATGGTTAGTGCTTTGAACTGTCATGCGAGAGGTCTTGGGTTCGATCCCTGCCTATGCCACCTAAAAGTTTTTTTCACGGGTACTGCCTCTTGCGAGGAATTGACAAATTCTCCAAGACTAATTCTTGTCATGAAAAGTGCTTTCTCAAAAATTTGCCGTTCGGATTCGGCTTGAAACTGTAGGTCCCTTCCATCCCTCACAACAGTACTCGCACACAAGAATGGTTGAGAGTTGTAAGTCACTAGGCCCAAGTTCTCAAACGGACTGTTGACCCAATTTATTTATTATTAATTGCCTTGCACAACAATAGAAGAAGCCTTAGATTTCGCAGAAATTAAAATTATAAGTAATAGTTTATCAATCCTTTAAATAATAAATATCCCCTTAAAAAACAAAGAAATATACGAAAATCTAGTAATCAAACCAATAAAAAGAAAAATATTGCAACCGAAACGTTATATGTTGTAGTTTTAAGAAACAATGAGCGATTGTATGGAACAACAAAAAAATGTAAAACATTTAATAATATATCAATTTGTAACTTTAAAAATATTGTAAATATTACAAATGACTCTTGCATTTCCAATTTGTTAAATAGTCTACCAGCTTCCTGCAATACAGTTAATAATAACCACGTTCCATTCATAGACGAAATAACACCAGATGTAATATTGCTAAATCAGTTTTTTGGAACTCTTGAATTCGACAATACAACTCACAACTTGAACGGAACATTTTTCATCAAATTCCGAAACATGGCCATCAATCTGAATGGAATCCCACATATCTCCAAAGAAAGTTCTATCTTTAATAAAACCCTTTCCAGAAATATTCCAAACAAATCCCAAAAATTAATGTTAATTAATCTTTAAATCAGTTCATAATTTTATTCAAATCAATAAAGGTCAGAGCTCTAAAGAAAATATATTTTTTTAAAAAATCATACAAGACTTTGAATTACTTTTACTTTTTTTATACCATTAGGCACGTGGCCAACAAAATCAAGGTAAAGGGAAATTGAAGCAGAAAAGGCAAAATGGGCAGAAAACAACACCAGTTTAATTATTAAAAATTAATGACGAGTTTTTAACAAATCAATTTATTTATTGAGCATATGGGACTGATGTCACTCTTGAGTAGATGTCTTTAATGCTGATGTGATATATTTGCGATTTCTCGTCCAAGTGTTTCAGCAGCTAGATATGCTGACTCGACAGTTTGATGGCGTGGGCGATGATAAGATTCCTGTTTTTTCCTTTCCGTTTTGTCACACGACGACAGGTCTATCACTTTTATCTTCAGGACACTCAATAAGGCAGAAGAAATGTATGCCCCGAATGAAAAGGAGATGGTGGCCAGATTTTGGGCATTGATTGTTCTTAGAAGCTATCTTTACGGTTTAGCGAAAGTGAAAATCATAACCGACCATCCACCCTTAACATTTGCGTTAAGCAACAAAAATCAGGTCAACAAATTAATGAGATGGAAAGTATTTCTAGAGGAATGTGATTATGAGCTAAAATGCAAACCAGGCAAGACCAAAAAAAATTATTTCCTAATGTTGAAACTCCCATTAATGCCTTTAAAAACCAACTTTGTATTGAAATCGGTCCCATCTTTTCGTCAAGATTTCAAATAATTTGTCCTACTTATCATCGGAATCTTAAAAAAACATCTGAATCATTCAGTTATCAACGGTGTTAAAGCCGAACAATCCATTAGGAGTATAATCCAGCAAATCTTCCCCTTATATTTTAGTAGGTATAAAATAAGGTTCACCCAGATACAAGCGGAACATGTGACTTCCAAGACAGAACAAGAAGAAATTGTGATAAATGCTCACCAACATGCCCACAGAAACGATAGGGAAAATAAAGCTCAGATTTTAAAACCGCACTATTTCCCAGGTATGAGGAAGAAAATTAAAAGAGTCACAAAAAAATGTAGTGCCTGTACAGAGAATAAATACGATCGTCATCCCGATAAGTCTGAATTTCAGCCAACCCATATCCCTAACAGATTGTGCATATAAATATTTATTTTACTGATGCGAAAATAATTCTAACCGCTGTTGACAAGTTTTCAAGTTTGGAGAAGATTAAAAGGTCACTGACAAATGTAGTGCAAAATAGTTCTAACTGCTGTGTGTTGACGAAAATTCTAATACCTAGAGCTATTGAAGACATAAAGCAACCACTATGAGAAATTGTTTTTCTTTGACGTGTCAAGTGAAAGTTCGGGTGAGGAAGACCATGTCGTGTTCTGTTTTTTTTTGCACTAACTGTTGTCTTTTCTTCTGTCCCCGTTCCGTCGCAGTTACGTTTAGTGTATAACCAAAAAAAAACAAATACCACAAAAAAAATCAATTTAACTTAAATAGTGTTCAATCAAACCAAAAAAAAATAATAATGAAATGAAAAAATCAGTCCTCGACAACAGCAATACGACAAAAAGCAACATACATAAGGGAAAAAAAAGTTAAACAAAAAAGGACCTACATATGTTAAAGCATAGTAAGTGAATTTCCTTCCTCACTCTCTTTTCATTTTCTTGGACAGTTGAGTTGCTCAGCAGATGCAGGCATTAGGCTAAGGTTTTTGCAAGCTCGCTTAATGCTGTGTATGTGTTGGTTCACTTAATTACATATGGATTGTAAATTACTGTTTTGATTGTTAGGGTCCGGACCAATTTAACGTCACTACTAAAGGCATAACACTAGTAGTGAGGTTCTATCGTAAAAGACCTTTTAAATAATCTTATATAATAAGTTACTTAGAAATTCGTATGTTTTGATTTTCTTTTCTTATATATTGCAATGATTGGTAGTTTTAGAGTAGATTATAGTAATATTCGTGGGCTGAGATCGAATTTTCTGTCTGTGTACATCCACACTGTCTCTAACAGGCCAGCTGTTTTGGCACTGAGTAAAACCCAAGTAGGTGAGGATTCCAATCCTACGGAATATTATATTTATGGGTATTGCTTGGCGCCATTATTCTTCTCCCACCATTGTTTCATTTATCAGAGCCCAAACCTGGACAGAGTTTCGACTTCACAGGATTTTGATGCTCTGACTGACTCCATCCAAAGAATTGTCTCCCTGTATCCTCACACTGAAATCGTTATTACGGGCGATTTCAATGTTCACAATTCTTCGTTGCTTCTCCATTCGGGCCAGACAACACCCGAAGGAATGTGTGCTGAGATTTTTGCTGAGTTTAACCATCTTACTCAGCTTGTCAATGAGCCTACTCGAATGTCTGACATTAATGGCCGAGCGGAAAATACACTTGACTTGTTTCTTACTTCTGATCCTGATAAGTACATAATTAGTGTATTGACGCCTCTAGGCACATCGGACCATACTGTCATATCTGCTAATTTTTCGTGCCAAACAAAACCAGTTAAGGACAGAGCTCCAAAGAGAAACGTTTGGCAGTACGAGAGAGCCAACTGGGACGGTCTAATTAACTTCTTAAGGATCTTTAACTGTTCACTATGCTTCCTCGGTAGTGACGTAGACTCCAGTGCAGATATGATTACTAATACGAGTATGATTCGTTTGGGAATGGAAACCTTTATCGCAAATAGGGTTCTTTAATTAGCTCTATTGATAAAGCTAACTTGTTTGCAAGGCAGTTTGCCGAAAATTCCACCTTACCAGATAGTGTCATGGCTCCCCCAGTTCTTTAACGCGTAAGTGATTCTATGGGACCAATCTTTTTTCGTATTCGTACTGTGGCGAGAGTTCTTAAAGATCTCAACATTCATTTTCGGTATTCCCGCTATTCTGAAGAGGTGTTCTTCCACGCTAGCAAAACCACTGCCTAAGCTTTTCCATCTATCCTATTCTTCTGGACTCGTTCCACGTAGTTGGAAACTGCATTTGTTCAGCCAATCGCAAAAAAAGGCGAATCTTCTTCCCCCGCAAATTATCGACCGATAGCACTAACGTTCCTTCTTTCTAAGCTCATGGAAACGCTGATGATAATGACCGGCAAATACGGCTTTCGTAGCAATAGGTCCACTGGTGATCTCCACTGGTGATCTCACCGAACAGTGGAACAAATCTTTACATCGTTTTGGAGAAAGTAAAATAATTGCACTTGATATTTCAAAGGCACTTGATAAAGTCTAGCATCTAGCTCTCTTATCGAAAATGCGTGCTTTTGACACTGACGAATCTTGGATTAGAAATTTTCTTTCGAACCGTTCAATACAAGTTGTTTTGGATGGATTCAAGTCTGAAAACCATAAAATAAATGCTGGTGTGCCCCAGGGCTCCGTTTTGTTTCCGACCCTTTTCCTCATTTTTATAAATGATCTCCTGTCTGCTACTTCTAATCCAATACATTGTTTCGCTGACGATAGCACTCTTAGCTTTTCATATTAGTTTCCAGACTCACAACCCTCCTCTTCAGATGTGGAGCTGCAACGGCAAAATTGTATTGTATTGTACAATGGGGAATACAAAATCGTGTGGAATTTAATGCTTCGAAAACTCAATGCTGTCTTGTATCGTTAAAGCGAGATATACCCTCTTTGTCACTATCGATGAGTGGCACTTGCATCGACGAAACTTAAAATCTTGACATCCTCGGAATGTGCATCAGCAACCACCTTTTGTGGAGCGATCACGTACGCGATGTCGCCAAAAATACCGCAAGATGTCTAGGTTTTTTGAGACGTTCGTTGCAAGAAATTTGTCTCTGTCTGATCTGGCTACAATCTACAAAACCTTTATACGTCCGAAACTTGAATATAACTCTCATCTCTGGGCTTGTGCTCCAGTAACTTATTTAAGCCTCTTGGACAGTATTCAAATAAGAGCTTGTAAAATGATTGGTGACATTAACATCATCAACTCGATTACGTCACTCGAACATCGTCGCAAAGTTTCTTATTTCACCTTTTTTTACCGTTATTTTAACGGACTATGCTCTAGTGAAATAGCCAGTTGCATTCCTCCCCTTAAACAATTTAACCCGCGTAATACCCGCGGGTATTACGAAGGATTTATATCTTCATATAGAGTGTTTTTGATTATGCCACCAACGAAAAAATAATGTTGGCATTATTTGGTCACTCAACTCTCTAAGAAATTTCCTATATGGATCCCGCAAAGTTTACATTTTTACATACCACCAACCTCTTACTTATGCTCTTAGTTACAAAAATACGAACTCCAAAATGTAGAGATGGAAAGCTATTTTTGAGGAATATAACTATTAGCTTAAATACAAACAAGGGAAAGAAAATGTCGTTGCAGACTCCCTCTCTAGACCACCCAAAATAGAAATTTACTCAATGACCCCAACAAATCATAGTGCTGACAGCTCAGCACATAATCTACTTCTCTCCGTTGAAATCCCTATAAATAATTCCCGAAATCAACTTCTACTAAAAATAGTAAACCAAAATTAAGAACCCCTTTGACAATTACACTATGCATATCGTAATACGACCAGACTACTCAGAGACTGTCATTATCAATATCTTTAAAAGATACCTCAATCCAAATACTATAAATGGACTTCTTACAGGACGTGTACAAGAAATAAATCCTTTACATTGTGTGGACTATCGCATCCAATTCACACAAAAAATCGTTGAAGACATACCTAACCAAAGCAAACAAGAAGAGAAAATATGAAAGATACACCGGCGTACTCACCGTAATGCTGAAGAAAACCGAATTCAACTGCTAGAAAATTTCTACTTTCCCAAAATGGGTTCAAAAATCAAAATCCTAGTTAACAGCTGTATTACTTGCAAAGAAAATAAGTACGATAGGCATCCTAATAAACCCCATTTAAATCTGACACCAATTCCTAACTATGCTGGACACACCGTGCATATCGACATTTTTTCCACAGAAAATGCCTCGTCTTTACTGCAGTAGACAAATTTACAAAATTTGCCCAGGCTAAAATAATTTCATCAAGATCAATCGAAGACATCTTCTGCATACCCGAAGTTGTTGTAATAGACAACAAAAAAGCTCTTAATTCAGCCTCAATAACTTTAATGTTAGAAGATGATCTTCAGATCAAAATCTTCAAAACTCCACCATAAAAAAGCGAAGTGAACGGAAAAGTCGAACGATTTCACTCTACTCTATCACAAATTATGAGATGTTTGAAATCAGATGGGCTTTCAAGGTCCTTTGAAGAACTCTTAGAATGAGCTGTTAACCAATACAATTTTACGATTCACTCAATTACAAACAGAAGAAGCTCTATTTTACAGACGAATACCTAGACTAAACCCCGACGAATTTGAAAAAAAAAACAGACAAATCAACCTAGACAAACTCAAAACTAAACAGGAAAAATACACTAAATACCACAACAACAAGAAAGAACCTATAAAAGATTATGAAATAGGCCAAGTTATTTATGTTAAAAATAACAAGCTCTAAATTAAATAGCAGATATAGACAAGAAATTGTGAAAGAAAATACAAACTTCATAATATTAACTGAATCCGGATAAGTAATACACAAAAGTAACATAAGAAACTAATTAGTTTTTCAGATGCACTTTATACGTTTGCCAAGCTGAAATTCATATCATGGGCTTTTCAAATTCTCAAATTGTTTCTTTACATACAGGACAAACTAGACACAGAACGGACAGTTTAATTTAATTCATGTTATTATTCTTGACCAGTACGAACAATTTTTTTCCGACATATCACCAATCCTTAACCTAGAAACAACCCAAAACAAAACGTTTTTCCCTTACTATCACACGAAATTCTACAGATCCGCAATATTTTACACAACCTTAAAACTAAGAGTAAACGCTCTGTAGATTTTATAGGCAAATGTTGGAAATGGATTGCTGGCAATCCAGATCATGTTGATTTTATAACAATAAAAGAAAAAGTTACAGATGTTTTGAAAAATAATAATAAATAAGTTATCATTAAAGAATTATACAATGAACGAATTAATAACATTACAAAAATTCAAATCCAAAATTTACTAAAAGATAATAATAAAATCAATTTTAAAACCATTACGAATCTTAAATACAGTATTAAAATTGTAAAAGAAGAATTAGAGAATATAATCTATGCCATTCATTGGGCTAAGCTAGGAACAATTAACTCTTTCATATTGTCAAAAAACAAAACCGGTTTAGCCACTAAAATATTTAATGAACAACAATTGCCTTGCACAACAATAGAAGAAGCCTTAGATTTCGCAGAAATTAAAATTATAAGTAATAGTTTATCAATCCTTTACATAATAAATATCCCCCTAACAAACAAAGAAATATACGAAAATCTAGTAATCAAACCAATAAAAAAGAAAAATATTGCAACCGAAACGTTATATGTTGTAATTTTAAGAAACAATGAGCGATTGTATGGAACAACAAAAAAATGTAAAACATTTAATAATATATCAATTTGTAACTTTAAAAATATTGTAAATATTACAAATGACTCTTGCATTTCCAATTTGTTAAATAGTCTACCAGCTTCCTGCAATACAGTTAATAATAACCACGTTCCATTCATAGACGAAATAACATCAGATTTAATATTGCTAAGTCAGTTTTTTGGAACTCTTGAATTCGACAATACGACTCACAACTTGAACGGAACATTTTTCATAAAATTCCGGAACATGGCCATCAATCTGAATGGAATATCTCCAAAGAAAGTTCTATAATAAAACCCTTTCCAGAAATATTCCAAACAAATCCCAAAAATTAATGTTAATTAATCTTTAAGTCAGTTCATAATTTTATTCAAATCAATAAAGGTCAGAGCTCTAAAGAAAATATATTTTTTTAAAAAATCATACAAGACTTTGAATTACTTTTACTTTTTTTATACCATTAGGCACGTGGCCAACAAAATCAAGGTAAAGGGAAATTGAAGCAGAAAAGGCAAAATGGGCAGAAAACAACACCAGTTTAATTATTAAAAATTAATGACGAGTTTTTAACAAATCAATTTATTTATTGAGAATATGGGACTGATGTCACTCTTGAGTAGATGTCTTTAATGCTGATGTGATATATTTGCGATTTCTCGTCCAAGTGTTTCAGCAGATATGCTGACTCGACAGTTTGATGGCGTGGGCGATGATAAGATTCCTGGTTTTTTCCTTTCCGTTTTGTCACACGACGACAGGTCTATCACTTTTATCTTCAGGACACTCAATAAGGCAGAAGAAATGTATGCCACGAATGAAAAGGAGATGGTGGCCACATTTTGGGCATTGATTGTTCTTAGAAGCTATCTTTACGGTTTAGCGAAAGTGAAAATCATAACCGACCATCCACCCTTAACATTTGCGTTAAGCAACAAAAATCAGGTCAACAAATTAATGAGATGGAAAGCATTTCTAGAGGAATGTGATTATGAGCTAAAATGCAAACCAGGCAAGACCAAAAAAAAAATTATTTCCTAACGTTGCAACTCCCATTAATGCCTTTTAAAACCAACTTTGTATTGAAATCGGTCCCATCTTTTCGTCAAGATTTCAAATAATCTGTCCTACTTATCATCGGAATCTTAAAAAAACATCTGAATCATTCAGTTATCAACGGTGTTAAAGCCGAACAATCCATTAGGAGTATAATCCAGCAAATCTTCCCCTTATATTTTAGTAAGTATAAAATAAGGTTCACCCACATACAAGCGGAAGATGTGACTTCCAAGACAGAACAAGAAGAAATTGTGATAAATGCTCACCAACATGCCCACAGAAACGATAGGGAAAATAAAGCTCAGATTTTAAAACCGCACTATTTCCCAGGTATGAGGGAGAAAATTAAAAGAGTCACACAAAAATTTAGTGCCTGTACAGAGAATAAATACGATCGTCATCCCGATAAATCTGAATTTCAGCCAACCCATATCCGTAACAGATTGTGCATATGAATATTTATTTTACTGATGCGAAAATAATTCTAACCGCTGTTGACAAGTTTTCAAGTTTGGAGAAGATTAAAAGGTCACTGAAAAATGTAGTGCAAAATAGTTCTAACTGCTGTGTGTTGATGAAAATTCTAATACCTAGAGCTATTGAAGACATAAAGCAACCACTATGAGAAATTGTTTTTCTTTGACGTGTCAAGTGAAAGTTCGGGTGAGGAAGACCATGTCGTGTTCTCTTTTTTTTTTTGCACTAACTGTTGTCTTTTCTTCTGTCCCCGTTCCGTCGCAGTTACGTTTAGTGCATAACCAAAAAAAAAAACAAATACCACAAAAAAAAATCAATTTAACTTAAATAGTGTTCAATCAAACCAAAAAAAATAATAATGAAAAAATCAGTCCTCGATAACAGCAATACGACAAAAAGCAACATACATAAGGGAAAAAGAAGTTAAACAAAAAAGGACCTACATATGTTAAAGCATATTAAGTGAATTTCCTTCCTCACTCTCTTTTCATTTTCTTGTACAGTTGTGTGGCTCAGCAGATGCAGGCATTAGGCTAAGGTTTTTGCAAGCTCGCTTAATGCTGTGTATGTGTTGGTTCACTTAATTGCATATGGATTGTAAATTACTGCTTTGATTGTTAGGGTCCGGACCAATTTAACGTCACTACTAAAGGCATAACACTAGTAGTGAGGTTCTATCGTAAAAGACCTTTTAAATAATCTTATATAATAAGTTACTTAGAAATTCGTATGTTTTGATTTTTTTTCTTATATATTGCAATGATTGGTAGTTTTAGAGTAGATTATAGTAATATTCGTGGGCTGAGATCGAATTTTCTGTCTGTGTACATCCACACTGTCTCTAACAGGCCAGCTGTTTTGGCACTGAGTGAAACCCAAGTAGGTGAGGATTCCAATCCTACGGAATATTATATTTATGGGTATTGCTTGGCGCCATTATTCTTCTCCCACCATTGTTTCATTTATCAGAGCCCAAACCTGGACAGAGTTTCGACTTCTCAGGATTTTGATGCTCTGACTGACTCCATCCAAAGAATTGTCTCCCTGTATCCTCACACTGAAATCGTTATTACGGGCGATTTCAATGTTCACAATTCTTCGTTGCTTCTCCATTCGGGCCAGACAACACCCGAAGGAATGTGTGCTGAGATTTTTGCTGAGTTTAACCATCTTACTCAGCTTGTCAATGAGCCTACTCGAATGTCTGACGTTAATGGCCGAGCGGAAAATACACTTGACTTGTTTCTTACTTCTGATCCTGATAAGTACATAATTAGTGTATTGACGCCTCTAGGCACATCGGACCATACTGTCATATCTGCTAATTTTTCGTGCCAAACAAAACCAGTTAAGGACAGAGCTCCAAAGAGAAACGTTTGGCAGTACGAGAGAGCCAACTGGGACGGTCTAATTAACTTCTTAAGGATCTTTAACTGTTCACTATGCTTCCTCGGTAGTGACGTAGACTCCAGTGCAGATATGATTACTAATACGAGTATGATTCGTTTGGGAATGGAAACCTTTATCGCAAATAGGGTTCTTTAATTAGCTCTATTGATAAAGCTAACTTGTTTGCAAGGCAGTTTGCCGAAAATTCCACCTTACCAGATAGTGTCATGGCTCCCCCAGTTCTTTAACGCGTAAGTGATTCTATGGGACCAATCTTTTTTCGTATTCGTACTGTGGCGAGAGTTCTTAAAGATCTCAACATTCATTTTCGGTATTCCCGCTATTCTGAAGAGGTGTTCTTCCACGCTAGCAAAACCACTGCCTAAGCTTTT
The DNA here is from genome assembly GCA_920104205.1 of Eupeodes latifasciatus. Lineage (NCBI taxonomy): Eukaryota > Metazoa > Arthropoda > Insecta > Diptera > Syrphidae > Eupeodes > Eupeodes latifasciatus. Next base: position 250,707,047 of record OV049924.1, on the reverse strand, counting down.
CCATCTATCCTATTCTTCTGGACTCGTTCCACGTAGTTGGAAACTGCATTTGTTCAGCCAATCGCAAAAAAAGGCGAATCTTCTTCCCCCGCAAATTATCGACCGATAGCACTAACGTTCCTTCTTTCTAAGCTCATGGAAACGCTGATGATAATGACCGGCAAATACGGCTTTCGTAGCAATAGGTCCACTGGTGATCTCCACTGGTGATCTCACCGAACAGTGGAACAAATCTTTACATCGTTTTGGAGAAAGTAAAATAATTGCACTTGATATTTCAAAGGCACTTGATAAAGTCTAGCATCTAGCTCTCTTATCGAAAATGCGTGCTTTTGACACTGACGAATCTTGGATTAGAAATTTTCTTTCGAACCGTTCAATACAAGTTGTTTTGGATGGATTCAAGTCTGAAAACCATAAAATAAATGCTGGTGTGCCCCAGGGCTCCGTTTTGTTTCCGACCCTTTTCCTCATTTTTATAAATGATCTCCTGTCTGCTACTTCTAATCCAATACATTGTTTCGCTGACGATAGCACTCTTAGCTTTTCATATTAGTTTCCAGACTCACAACCCTCCTCTTCAGATGTGGAGCTGCAACGGCAAAATTGTATTGTATTGTACAATGGGGAATACAAAATCGTGTGGAATTTAATGCTTCGAAAACTCAATGCTGTCTTGTATCGTTAAAGCGAGATATACCCTCTTTGTCACTATCGATGAGTGGCACTTGCATCAACGAAACTTAAAATCTTGACATCCTCGGAATGTGCATCAGCAACCACCTTTTGTGGAGCGATCACGTACGCGATGTCGCCAAAAATACCGCAAGATGTCTAGGTTTTTTGAGACGTTCGTTGCAAGAAATTTGTCTCTGTCTGATCTGGCTACAATCTACAAAACCTTTATACGTCCGAAACTTGAATATAACTCTCATCTCTGGGCTTGTGCTCCAGTAACTTATTTAAGCCTCTTGGACAGTATTCAAATAAGAGCTTGTAAAATGATTGGTGACATTAACATCATCAACTCGATTACGTCACTCGAACATCGTCGCAAAGTTTCTTATTTCACCTTTTTTTACCGTTATTTTAACGGACTATGCTCTAGTGAAATAGCCAGTTGCATTCCTCCCCTTAAACAATTTAACCCGCGTAATACCCGCGGGTATTACGAAGGATTTATATCTTCATATAGAGTGTTTTTGATTATGCCACCAACGAAAAAATAATGTTGGCATTATTTGGTCACTCAACTCTCTAAGAAATTTCCTATATGAATCCCGCAAAGTTTACATTTTTACATACCACCAACCTCTTACTTATGCTCTTAGTTACAAAAATACGAACTCCAAAATGTAGAGATGGAAAGCTATTTTTGAGGAATATAACTATTAGCTTAAATACAAACAAGGGAAAGAAAATGTCGTTGCAGACTCCCTCTCTAGACCACCCAAAATAGAAATTTACTCAATGACCCCAACAAATCATAGTGCTGACAGCTCAGCACATAATCTACTTCTCTCCGTTGAAATCCCTATAAATATTTCCCGAAATCAACTTCTACTAAAAATAGGAAACCAAAATTAAGAACCCCTTTGACAATTACACTATGCATATCGTAATACGACCAGACTACTCAGAGACTGTCATTATCAATATCTTTAAAAGATACCTCAATCCAAATACTATAAATGGACTTCTTACAGGACGTGTACAAGAAATAAATCCTTTACATTGTGTGGACTATCGCATCCAATTCACACAAAAAATCGTTGAAGACATACCTAACCAAAGCAAACAAGAAGAGAAAATATGAAAGATACACCGGCGTACTCACCGTAATGCTGAAGAAAACCGAATTCAACTGCTAGAAAATTTCTACTTTCCCAAAATGGGTTCAAAAATCAAAATCCTAGTTAACCGCTGTATTACTTGCAAAGAAAATAAGTACGATAGGCATCCTAATAAACCCCATTTAAATCTGACACCAATTCCTAACTATGCTGGACACACCGTGCATATCAACATTTTTTCCACAGAAAATGCCTCGTCTTTACTGCAGTAGACAAATTTACAAAATTTGCCCAGGCTAAAATAATTTCATCAAGATCAATCGAAGACATCTTCTGCATACCCGAAGTTGTTGTAATAGACAACAAAAAAGCTCTTAATTCAGCCTCAATAACTTTAATGTTAGAAGATGATCTTCAGATCAAAATCTTCAAAACTCCACCATAAAAAAGCGAAGTGAACGGAAAAGTCGAACGATTTCACTCTACTCTATCACAAATTATGAGATGTTTGAAATCAGATGGGCTTTCAAGGTCCTTTGAAGAACTCTTAGAATGAGCTGTTAACCAATACAATTTTACGATTCACTCAATTACAAACAGAAGAAGCTCTATTTTACAGACGAATACCTAGACTAAACCCCGACGAATTTGAAAAAAAACAGACAAATCAACCTAGACAAACTCAAAACTAAACAGGAAAAATACACTAAATACCACAACAACAAGAAAGAACCTATAAAAGATTATGAAATAGGCCAAGTTATTTATGTTAAAAATAACAAGCTCTAAATTAAATAGCAGATATAGACAAGAAATTGTGAAAGAAAATACAAACTTCATAATATTAACTGAATCCGGATAAGTAATACACAAAAGTAACATAAGAAACTAATTAGTTTTTCAGATGCACTTTATACGTTTGCCAAGCTGAAATTCATATCATGGACTTTTCAAATTCTCAAATTGTTTCTTTACATACAGGACAAACTAGACACAGAACGGACAGTTTAATTTAATTCATGTTATTATTCTTGACCAGTACGAACAATTTCTTTCCGACATATCACCAATCCTTAACCTAGAAACAACCCAAAACAAAACGTTTTTCCCTTACTATCACACGAAATTCTACAGATCCGCAATATTTTACACAACCTTAAAACTAAGAGTAAACGCTCTGTAGATTTTATAGGCAAATGTTGGAAATGGATTGCTGGCAATCCAGATCATGTTGATTTTATAACAATAAAAGAAAAAGTTACAGATGTTTTGAAAAATAATAATAAATAAGTTATCATTAAAGAATTATACAATGAACGAATTAATAACATTACAAAAATTCAAATCCAAAATTTACTAAAAGATAATAATAAAATCAATTTTAAAACCATTACGAATCTTAAATACAGTATTAAAATTGTAAAAGAAGAATTAGAGAATATAATCTATGCCATTCATTGGGCTAAGCTAGGAACAATTAACTCTTTCATATTGTCAAAAAACAAAACCGGTTTAGCCACTAAAATATTAAAATATTTAATGAACAACAATTGCCTTGCACAACAATAGAAGAAGCCTTAGATTTCGCAGAAATTAAAATTATAAGTAATAGTTTATCAATCCTTTACATAATAAATATCCCCCTAACAAACAAAGAAATATACGAAAATCTAGTAATCAAACCAATAAAAAAGAAAAATATTGCAACCGAAACGTTATATGTTGTAATTTTAAGAAACAATGAGCGATTGTATGGAACAACAAAAAAATGTAAAACATTTAATAATATATCAATTTGTAACTTTAAAAATATTGTAAATATTACAAATGACTCTTGCATTTCCAATTTGTTAAATAGTCTACCAGCTTCCTGCAATACAGTTAATAATAACCACGTTCCATTCATAGACGAAATAACACCAGATTTAATATTGCTAAATCAGTTTTTTGGAACTCTTGAATTCGACAATACGACTCACAACTTGAACGGAACATTTTTCATCAAATTCCGGAACATGGCCATCAATCTGAATGGAATATCTCCAAAGAAAGTTCTATAATAAAACCCTTTCCAGAAATATTCCAAACAAATCCCAAAAATTAATGTTAATTAATCTTTAAGTCAGTTCAAAATTTTATTCAAATCAATAAAGGTCAGAGCTCTAAAGAAAATATATTTTTTTAAAAAATCATACAAGACTTTGAATTACTTTTACTTTTTTTTATACCATTAGGCACGTGGCCAACAAAATCAAGGTAAAGGGAAATTGAAGCAGAAAAGGCAAAATGGGCAGAAAACAACACCAGTTTAATTATTAAAAATTAATGACGAGTTTTTAACAAATCAATTTATTTATTGAGAATATGGGACTGATGTCACTCTTGAGTAGATGTCTTTAATGCTGATGTGATATATTTGCGATTTCTCGTCCAAGTGATTCAGCAGCTAGATATGCTGACTCGACAGTTTGATGGCGTGGGCGATGATAAGATTCCTGTTTTTTCCTTTCCGTTTTGTCACACGACGACAGGTCTATCACTTTTATCTTCAGGACACTCAATAAGGCAGAAGAAATGTATGCCACGAATGAAAAGGAGATGGTGGCCACATTTTGGGCATTGATTGTTCTTAGAAGCTATCTTTACGGTTTAGCGAAAGTGAAAATCATAACCGACCATCCACCCTTAACATTTGCGTTAAGCAACAAAAATCAGGTCAACAAATTAATGAGATGGAAAGCATTTCTAGAGGAATGTGATTATGAGCTAAAATGCAAACCAGGCAAGACCAAAAAAAATTATTTCCTAACTTTGAAACTCCCATTAATGCCTTTTAAAACCAACTTTGTATTGAAATCGGTCCCATCTTTTCCTCAAGATTTCAAATAATCTGTCCTACTTATCATCGGAATCTTAAAAAAACATCTGAATCATTCAGTTATCAACGGTGTTAAAGCCGAACAATCCATTATGAGTATAATCCAGCAAATCTTCCCCTTATATTTTAGTAGGTATAAAATAAGGTTCACCCACATACAAGCGGAAGATGTGACTTCCAAGACAGAACAAGAAGAAATTGTGATAAATGCTCACCAACATGCCCACAGAAACGATAGGGAAAATAAAGCTCAGATTTTAAAACCGCACTATTTCCCAGGTATGAGGGAGAAAATTAAAAGAGTCACACAAAAATTTAGTGCCTGTACAGAGAATAAATACGACCGTCATCCCGATAAATCTGAATTTCAGCCAACCCATATCCGTAACAGATTGTGCATATGAATATTTATTTTACTGATGCGAAAATAATTCTAACCGCTGTTGACAAGTTTTCAAGTTTGGAGAAGATTAAAAGGTCACTGAAAAATGTAGTGCAAAATAGTTCTATCTGCTGTGTGTTGATGAAAATTCTAATACCTAGAGCTATTGAAGACATAAAGCAACCACTATGAGAAATTGTTTTTCTTTGACGTGTCAAGTGAAAGTTCGGGTGAGGAAGACCATGTCGTGTTCTGTTTTTTTTTTTTGCATTAACTGTTGTCTTTTCTTCTGTCCCCGTTCCGTCGCAGTTACGTTTAGTGTATAACCAAAAAAAACAAATACCACAAAAAAAATCAATTTTACTTAAATAGTGTTCAATCAAACCAAAAAAAATAATAATGAAAAAATCAGTCCTCGATAACAGCAATACGACAAAAAGCAACATGCATAAGGGAAAAAAAAGTTAAACAAAAAAGGACCTACATATGTTAAAGCATAGTAAGTGAATTTCCTTCCTCACTCTCTTTTCATTTTCTTGTACAGTTGAGTGGCTCAGCAGATGCAGGCATTAGGCTAAGGTTTTTGCAAGCTCGCTTAATGCTGTGTATGTGTTGGTTCACTTAATTACATATGGATTGTAAATTACTTTTTTGATTGTTAGGGTCCGGACCAATTTAACGTCACTACTAAAGGCATAACACTAGTAGTGAGGTTCTATCGTAGAAGACCTTTTAAATAATCTTATATAATAAGTTACTTAGAAATTCGTATGTTTTGATTTTTTTTCTTATATATTGCAATGATTGGTAGTTTTAGAGTAGATTATAGTAATATTCGTGGGCTGAGATCGAATTTTCTGTCTGTGTACATCCACACTGTCTCTAACAGGCCAGCTGTTTTGGCACTGAGTGAAACCCAAGTAGGTGAGGATTCCAATCCTACGGAATATTATATTTATGGGTATTGCTTGGCGCCATTATTCTTCTCCCACCATTGTTTCATTTATCAGAGCCCAAACCTGAACAGAGTTTCGACTTCTCAGGATTTTGATGCTCTGACTGACTCCATCCAAAGAATTGTCTCCCTGTATCCTCACACTGAAATCGTTATTACGGGCGATTTCAATGTTCAAAATTCTTCGTTGCTTCTCCATTCGGGCCAGACAACACCCGAAGGAATGTGTGCTGAGATTTTTGCTGAGTTTAACCATCTTACTCAGCTTGTCAATGAGCCTACTCGAATGTCTGACGTTAATGGCCGAGCGGAAAATACACTTGACTTGTTTCTTACTTCTGATCCTGATATGTACATAATTAGTGTATTGACGCCTCTAGGCACATCGGACCATACTGTCATATCTGCTAATTTTTCGTGCCAAACAAAACCAGTTAAGGACAGAGCTCAAAAGAGAAACGTTTGGCAGTACGAGAAAGCCAACTGGGACGGTCTAATTAACTTCTTAAGGATCTTTAACTGTTCACTATGCTTCCTCGGTAGTGACGTAGACTCCAGTGCAGATATGATTACTAATACGAGTATGATTCGTTTGGGAATGGAAACCTTTATCGCAAATAGGGTTCTTTAATTAGCTCTATTGATAAAGCTAACTTGTTTGCAAGGCAGTTTGCCGAAAATTCCACCTTACCAGATAGTGTCATGGCTCCCCCAGTTCTTTAACGCGTAAGTGATTCTATGGGACCAATCTTTTTTCGTATTCGTACTGTGGCGAGAGTTCTTAAAGATCTCAACATTCATTTTCGGTATTCTCGCTATTCTGAAGAGGTGTTCTTCCACGCTAGCAAAACCACTGCCTAAGCTTTGCCATCTATCCTATTCTTCTGGACTCGTTCCACGTAGTTGGAAACTGCATTTGTTCAGCCAATCGCAAAAAAAGGCGAATCTTCTTCCCCCGCAAATTATCGACCGATAGCACTAACGTTCCTTCTTTCTAAGCTCATGGAAACGCTGATGATAATGACCGGCAATACGGCTTTCGTAGCAATAGGTCCACTGGTGATCTCCACTGGTGATCTCACCGAACAGTGGAACAAATCTTTACATCGTTTTGGAGAAAGTAAGATAATTGCACTTGATATTTCAAAGGCACTTGATAAAGTCTAGCATCTAGCTCTCTTATCGAAAATGCATGCTTTTGACACTGACGAATCTTTTCTACTGCTACTGCTACTTCTAATCCAATACATTGTTTCGCTGACGATAGCACTCTTAGCTTTTCATATTAGTTTCCAGACTCACAACCCTCCTTTTCAGATGTGGAGCTGCAACGGCAAAATTGTATTGTATTGTACAATGGGGAATAAAAAATCGTGTGGAATTTAATGCTTCGAAAACTCAATGCTGTCTTGTATCGTTAAAGCGAGATATACCCTCTTTGTCACTATCGATGAGTGGCACTTGCATCAACGAAACTTAAAATCTTGACATCCTCGGAATGTGCATCAGCAACCACCTTTTGTGGAGCGATCACGTACGCGATGTCGCCAAAAATACCGCAAGATGTCTAGGTTTTTTGAGACGTTCGTTGCAAGAAATTTTTCTCTGTCTGATCTGGCTACAATCTACAAAACCTATATACGCCCGAAACTTGAATATAACTCTCATCTCTGGGCTTGTGCTCCAGTAACTTATTTAAGCCTCCTGGACAGTATTCAAAGAAGAGCTTGTAAAATGATTGGTGACATTAACATCATCAACTCGATTACGTCACTCGAACATCGTCGCAAAGTTTCTTATTTCACCTTTTTTTACCGTTATTTTAGCGGACTATGCTCTAGTGAAATAGCCAGTTGCATTCCTCCCCTTAAACAATTTAACCCGCGTAATACCCGCGGGTATTACGAAGGATTTATATCTTCATATAGAGTGTTTTTGATTATGCCACCAACGAAAAAATAATGTTGGCATTATTTGGTCACTCAACTCTCTAAGAAATTTCCTTTATGGATCCCGCAAAGTTTACATTTTTACATACCACCAACCTCTTACTTATGCTCTTAGTTACAAAAATACGAACTCCAAAATGTAGAGATGGAAAGCTATTTTTGAGGAATATAACTATTAGCTTAAATACAAACAAGGGAAAGAAAATGTCGTTGCAGACTCCCTCTCTAGACCACCCAAAATAGAAATTTACTCAATGACCCCAACAAATCATAGTGCTGACAGCTCAGCACAAAATCTACTTCTCTCCGTTGAAATCCCTATAAATATTTCCCGAAATCAACTTCTACTAAAAATAGGAAACCAAAATTAAGAACCCCTTTGACAATTACACTATGCATATCGTAATACGACCAGACTACTCAGAGACTGTCATTATCAATATCTTTAAAAGATACCTCAATCCAAATACTATAAATGGACTCCTTACAGGACGTGTACAAGAAATAAATCCTTTACATTGTGTGGACTATCGCATCCAATTCACACAAAAAATCGTTGAAGACATACCTAACCAAAGCAAACAAGAAGAGAAAATATGAAAGATACACCGGCGTACTCACCGTAATGCTGAAGAAAACCGAATTCAACTGCTAGAAAATTTCTACTTTCCCAAAATGGGTTCAAAAATCAAAATCCTAGTTAACCGCTGTATTACTTGCAAAGAAAATAAGTACGATAGGCATCCTAATAAACCCCATTTAAATCTGACACCAATTCCTAACTATGCTGGACACACCGTGCATATCGACATTTTTTCCACAGAAAATGCCTCGTCTTTACTGCAGTAGACAAATTTACTAAATTTGCCCAGGCTAAAATAATTTCATCAAGATCAATCGAAGACATCTTCTGCATACCCGAAGTTGTTGTAATAGACAACAAAAAAGCTCTTAATTCAGCCTCAATAACTTTAATGTTAGAAGATGATCTTCAGATCAAAATCTTCAAAACTCCACCATAAAAAAGCGAAGTGAACGGAAAAGTCGAACGATTTCACTCTACTCTATCACAAATTATGAGATGTTTGAAATCAGATGGGCTTTCAAGGTCCTTTGAAGAACTCTTAGAATGAGCTGTTAACCAATACAATTTTACGATTCACTCAATTACAAACAGAAGAAGCTCTATTTTACAGACGAATACCTAGACTAAACCCCGACGAATTTGACAAAAAAAAACAGACAAATCAACCTAGACAAACTCAAAACTAAACAGGAAAAATACACTAAATACCACAACAACAAGAAAGAACCTATAAAAGATTATGAAATAGGCCAAGTTATTTATGTTAAAAATAACAAGCTCTAAATTAAATAGCAGATATAGACAAGAAATTGTGAAAGAAAATACAAACTTCATAATATTAACTGAATCCGGATAAGTAATACACAAAAGTAACATAAGAAACTAATTAGTTTTTCAGATGCACTTTACACGTTTGCCAAGCTGAAATTCATATCATGGACTTTTCACATTCTCAAATTGTTTCTTTACATACAGGACAAACTAGACACAGAACGGACAGTTTAATTTAATTCATGTTATTATTCTTGACCAGTACGAACAATTTCTTTCCGACATATCACCAATCCTTAACCTAGAAACAACCCAAAACAAAACGTTTTTCCCTTACTATCACACGAAATTCTACAGATCCGCAATTTTTTACACAACCTTAAAACTAAGAGTAAACGCTCTGTAGATTTTATAGGCAAATGTTGGAAATGGATTGCTGGCAATCCAGATCATGTTGATTTTATAACAATAAAAGAAAAAGTTACAGATGTTTTGAAAAATAATAATAAATAAGTTATCATTAAAGAATTATACAATGAACGAATTAATAACATTACAAAAATTCAAATCCAAAATTTACTAAAAGATAATAATAAAATCAATTTTAAAACCATTACGAATCTTAAATACAGTATTAAAATTGTAAAAGAAGAATTAGAGAATATAATCTATGCCATTCATTGGGCTAAGCTAGGAACAATTAACTCTTTCATATTGTCAAAAAACAAAACCGGTTTAGCCACTAAAATATTTAATGAACAACAATTGCCTTGCACAATAATAGAAGAAGCCTTAGATTTCGCAGAAATTAAAATTATAAGTAATAGTTTATCAATCCTTTACATAATAAATATCCCCTTAACAAACAAAGAATATACGAAAATCTAGTAATCAAACCAATGAAAAAGAAAAATATTGCAACCGAAACGTTATATGTTGTAATTTTAAGAAACAATGAGCGATTGTATGGAACAACAAAAAAATGTAAAACATTTAATAATATATCAATTTGTAACTTTAAAAATATTGTAAATATTACAAATGACTCTTGCATTTCCAATTTGTTAAATAGTCTACCAGCTTCCTGCAATACAGTTAATAATAACCACGTTCCATTCATAGACGAAATAACACCAGATTTAATATTGCTAAATCAGTTTTTTGGAACTCTTGAATTTGACAATACGACTCACAACTTGAACGGAACATTTTTTATCAAATTCCGGAACATGGCCATCAATCTGAATGGAATATCTCCAAAGAAAGTTCTATAATAAAACCCTTTCCAGAAATATTCCAAACAAATCCCAAAAATTAATGTTAATTAATCTTTAAGTCAGTTCAAAATTTTATTCAAATCAATAAAGGTCAGAGCTCTAAAGAAAATATATTTTTTTAAAAAATCATACAAGACTTACTTAGAATTACTTTTACTTTTTTTATACCATTAGGCACGTGGCCAACAAAATCAAGGTAAAGGGAAATTGAAGCAGAAAAGGCAAAATGGGCAGAAAACAACACCAATTTAATTATTAAAAATTAATGACGAGTTTTTAACAAATCAATTTATTTATTGAGAATATGGGACTGATGTCACTCTTGAGTAGATGTCTTTAATGCTGATGTGATATATTTGCGATTTCTCGTCCAAGTGTTTCAGCAGATATGCTGACTCGACAGTTTGATGGCGTGGGCGATGATAAGATTCCTGTTTTTTCCTTTCCGTTTTGTCACACGACGACAGGTCTATCACTTTTATCTTCAGGACACTCAATAAGGCAGAAGAAATGTATGCCACGAATGAAAAGGAGATGGTGGCCACATTTTGGGCATTGATTGTTCTTAGAAGCTATCTTTACGGTTTAGCGAAAGTGAAAATCATAACCGACCATCCACCCTTAACATTTGCGTTAAGCAACAAAAATCAGGTCAACAAATTAATGAGATGGAAAGCATTTCTAGAGGAATGTGATTATGAGCTAAAATGCAAACCAGGCAAGACCAAAAAAAATTATTTCCTAACGTTGAAACTCCCATTAATGCCTTTTAAAACCAACTTTGTATTGAAATCGGTCCCATCTTTTCGTCAAGATTTCAAATAATCTGTCCTACTTATCATCGGAATCTTAAAAAAACATCTGAATCATTCAGTTATCAACGGTGTTAAAGCCGAACAATCCATTAGGAGTATAATCCAGCAAATCTTCCCCTTATATTTTAGTAGGTATAAAATAAGGTTCACCCACATACAAGCGGAAGATGTGACTTCCAAGACAGAACAAGAAGAAATTGTGATAAATGCTCACCAACATGCCCACAGAAACGATAGGGAAAATAAAGCTCAGATTTTAAAACCGCACTATTTCCCAGGTATGAGGGAGAAAATTAAAAGAGTCACACAAAAATTTAGTGCCTGTACAGAGAATAAATACGATCGTCATCCCGATAAATCTGAATTTCAGCCAACCCATATCCGTAACAGATTGTGCATATGAATATTTATTTTACTGATGCGAAAATAATTCTAACCGCTGTTGACAAGTTTTCAAGTTTGGAGAAGATTAAAAGGTCACTGAAAAATGTAGTGCAAAATAGTTCTAACTGCTGTGTGTTGATGAAAATTCTAATACCTAGAGCTATTGAAGACATAAAGCAACCACTATGAGAAATTGTTTTTCTTTGACGTGTCAAGTGAAAGTTCGGGTGAGGAAGACCATGTCGTGTTCTGTTTTTTTTTTTTTGCACTAACTGTTGTCTTTTCTTCTGTCCCCGTTCCGTCGCAGTTACGTTTAGTGTATAACCAAAAAAAAACAAATACCACAAAAAAAATCAATTTAACTTAAATAGTGTTCAATCAAACCAAAAAAAATAATAATGAAAAAATCAGTCCTCGATAACAGCAATACGACAAAAAGCAACATACATAAGGGAAAAAAAAGTTAAACAAAAAAGGACCTACATATGTTAAAGCATAGTAAGTGAATTTCCTTCCTCACTCTCTTTTCATTGAGTTGCTCAGCAGATGCAGGCATTAGGCTAAGGTTTTTGCAAGCTCGCTTAATGCTGTGTATGTGTTGGTTCACTTAATTACATATGGATTGTAAATTATTATTTTGATTGTTAGGGTCCGGACCAATTTAACGTCACTACTAAAGGCATAACACTAGTAGTGAGGTTCTATCGTAAAAGACCTTTTAAATAATCTTATATAATAAGTTACTTAGAAATTCGTATGTTTTGATTTTTTTTCTTATATATATATAAAATAATGTTGGCATTATTTGGTCACTCAACTCTCTAAGAAATTTCCTATATGGATCCCGCAGTTTACATTTTTACATACCACCAACCTCTTACTTATGCTCTTAGTTACAAAAATACGAACTCCAAAATGTAGAGATGGAAAGCTATTTTTGAGGAATATAACTATTAGCTTAAATACAAACAAGGGAAAGAAAATGTCGTTGCAGACTCCCTCTCTAGACCACCCAAAATAGAAATTTACTCAATGACCCCAACAAATCATAGTGCTGACAGCTCAGCACAAAATCTACTTCTCTCCGTTGAAATCCCTATAAATATTTTCCGAAGTCAAATAAAATAAATAAATTAGGTGGCGCAACAGTCCGTAGAGAACCAGGGCCTAGTGACTTACAACTCTCAACCATTCCTGTGTGCGAGTAATGTTGTCAGGGATGGAGGGGACCTACAATTTATATGCCGAATCCGAACGGCTAATTTTGAGAAAGCACTTTTTCATGACAAGAATTACTCTTGGAGAATTTGTCAATTCCTCGCAAAAGGCAGTACCCGTGAAAACTCTTTTTTTTTTAATTAAGGTGGCACAGGCAGGGATTGAACCCAAGACCTCTCGCATGACAGTCCAACGCACTAACCATCATGCCACGGGTACTACTTCGAAATCAACTTCTACTAAAAATAGGAAACGAAAATTAAGAACCCCTTTGACAATTACACTATGCATATCGTAATACGACCAGACTACTCAGAGACTGTCATTATCAATATCTTTAAAAGATACCTCAATCCAAATACTATAAATGGACTCCTTACAGGACGTGTACAAGAAATAAATCCTTTACATTGTGTGGACTATCGCATCCAATTCACACAAAAAATCGTTGAAGACATACCTAACCAAAGCAAACAAGAAGAGAAAATATGAAAGATACACCGGCGTACTCACCGTAATGCTGAAGAAAACCGTATTCAACTGCTAGAAAATTTCTATTTTCGCAAAATGGGTTCAAAAATCAAAATCCTAGTTAACCGCTGTATTACTTGCAAAGAAAATAAGTACGAATTCCTAACTATGCTGGACACACCGTGCATATCGACATTTTTTCCACAGAAAATGCCTCGTCTTTACTGCAGTAGACAAATTTACTAAATTTGCCCAGGCTAAAATAATTTCATCAAGATCAATCGAAGACATCTTCTGCATACCCGAAGTTGTTGTAATAGACAACAAAAAAGCTCTTAATTCAGCCTCAATAACTTTAATGTTAGAAGATGATCTTCAGATCAAAATCTTCAAAACTCCACCATAAAAAAGCGAAGTGAACGGAAAAGTCGAACGATTTCACTCTACTCTATCACAAATTATGAGATGTTTGAAATCAGATGGACTTTCAAGGTCCTTTGAAGAACTCATAGAATGAGCTGTTAACCAATACAATTTTACGATTCACTCAATTACAAACAGAAGAAGCTCTATTTTACAGACGAATACCTAGACTAAACCCCGACGAATTTGAAAAAAAACAGACAAATCAACCTAGACAAACAGTTTATCAATCCTTTACATAATAAATATCCCCTTAACAAACAAAGAATATACGAAAATCTAGTAATCAAACCAATGAAAAAGAAAAATATTGCAACCGAAACGTTATATGTTGTAATTTTAAGAAACAATGAGCGATTGTATGGAACAACAAAAAAATGTAAAACATTTAAATATATCAATTTGTAACTTTAAAACTATTGTAAATATTACAAATGACTCTTGAATTTCCAATTTGTTAAATAGTCTACCAGCTTCCTGCAATACAGTTAATAATAACTACGTTCCATTCATAGACGAAATAACACCAGATTTAATATTGCTAAATCAGTTTTTTGGAACTCTTGAATTCGACAATACGACTCAAAACTTGAACGGAACATTTTTCATCAAATTCCGGAACATGGCCATCAATCTGAATGGAATATCTCCAAAGAAAGTTCTATAATAAAACCCTTTCCAGAAATATTCCAAACAAATCCCAAAAATTAATGTTAATTAATCTTTAAGTCAGTTCATAATTTTATTCAAATCAATAAAGGTCAGAGCTCTAAAGAAAATATATTTTTTTAAAAAATCATACAAGACTTTGAATTACTTTTACTTTTTTTATACCATTAGGCACGTGGCCAACAAAATCAAGGTAAAGGGAAATTGAAGCAGAAAAGGCAAAATGGGCAGAAAACAACACCAGTTTAATTATTAAAAATTAATGACGAGTTTTTAACAAATCAATTTATTTATTGAGAATATGGGACTGATGTCACTCTTGAGTAGATGTCTTTAATGCTGATGTGATATATTTGCGATTTCTCGTCCAAGTGTTTCAGCAGATATGCTGACTCGACAGTTTGATGGCGTGGGCGATGATAAGATTCCTGGTTTTTTCCTTTCCGTTTTGTCACACGACGACAGGTCTATCACTTTTATCTTCAGGACACTCAATAAGGCAGAAGAAATGTATGCCACGAATGAAAAGGAGATGGTGGCCAGATTTTGGGCATTGATTGTTCTTAGAAGCTATCTTTACGGTTTAGCGAAAGTGAAAATCATAACCGACCATCCACCCTTAACATTTGCGTTAAGCAACAAAAATCAGGTCAACAAATTAATGAGATGGAAAGCATTTCTAGAATAATGTCATTATGAGCTAAAATGCAAACCAGGCAAGACCAAAAAAAATTATTTCCTAACGTTGAAACTCCCATTAGTGCCTTTTAAAACCAACTTTGTATTGAAATCGGTCCCATCTTTTCGTCAAGATTTCAAATAATCTGTCCTACTTATCATCGGAATCTTAAAAAAACATCTGAATCATTCAGTTATCAACGGTGTTAAAGCCGAACAATCCATTAGGAGTATAATCCAGCAAATCTTCCCCTTATATTTTAGTAGGTATAAAATAAGGTTCACCCACATACAAGCGGAAGATGTGACTTCCAAGACAGAACAAGAAGAAATTGTGATAAATGCCCACCAACATGCCCACAGAAACGATAGGGAAAATAAAGCTCAGATTTTAAAACCGCACTATTTCCCAGGTATGAGGGAGAAAATTAAAAGAGTCACACAAAAATTTAGTGCCTGTACAGAGAATAAATACGATCGTCATCCCGATAAATCTGAGTTTCAGCCAACCCATATCCGTAACAGATTGTGCATATGAATATTTATTTTACTGATGCGAAAATAATTCTAACCGCTGTTGACAAGTTTTCAAGTTTGGAGAAGATTAAAAGGTCACTGAAAAATGTAGTGCAAAATAGTTCTAACTGCTGTGTGTTGATGAAAATTCTAATACCTAGAGCTATTGAAGACATAAAGCAACCACTATGAGAAATTGTTTTTCTTTGACGTGTCAAGTGAAAGTTCGGGTGAGGAAGACCATGTCGTGTTCTGTTTTTTTTTTTGCACTAACTGTTGTCTTTTCTTCTGTCCCCGTTCCGTCGCAGTTACGTTTAGTGTATAACCAAAAAAAACAAATACCACAAAAAAAATCAAGGCTCAACTTTCCATTACCGCAGCACGAATTTCGATACGCGGTTTTTTTATTTGATAGATATGCACAAATAAATAATAATTATAGCAATTTTAGAGCTAGGAAACATTTATTTCTATTTTAAATTAATTTTCAAAGTTCACTTTTTCACATACAAAAAATGCAAAAAAGGTTGATTTTGACATTTCTTCCCTGTTTTTTGTTCAGTGTTGCCATACTTGTTTTTTTTTTTTGTTGGGGATTTCTTTGTTTTTAGTGCTCAAATGCGAAAAGTACTTTGCAATACCCAAACTCGCACCACCCCAAATCCTATAGTGATTCCAAGCAGGGGGTTGCAGGGGGGCAGCATGCCCCCCCCCCCCCCTTACATACCTAGCTCTTAGTATACCGTAGTATCAATTAAAAAAAAACTTGTTTTAGGCTCAAAAAACGCAATACAAAAAAGTAGGGTTAAGTCCGAAAAAGAAAATATTTTTTTTATGACTTAACGGTGTTTCCTCGCCTTAAAATTTAAAACATGTTCTATTGAGACCCCTACCTAACTGTACAAAAAAAATCAGAACGAAATTCGTGCTGCGGTAATCGAAAGTCGCCCCAAAATCAATTTAACTTAAATAGTGTTCAATCAAACCAAAAAAAAATAATAATGAAATGAAAAAATCAGTCCTCGACAACAGCAATACGACAAAAAGCAACATACATAAGGGAAAAAAAAGTTAAACAAAAAAGGACCTACATATGTTAAAGCATAGTAAGTGAATTTCCTTCCTCACTCTCTTTTCATTTTCTTGTACAGTTGAGTGGCTCAGCAGATGCAGGCATTAGGCTAAGGGTTTTTGCAAGCTCGCTTAATGCTGTGTATGTGTTGGTTCACTTAATTACATATGGATTGTAAATTACGGTTTTGATTGTTAGGGTCCGGACCAATTTAACGTCACTACTAAAGGCATAACACTAGTAGTGAGGTTCTATCGTAAAAGACCTTTTAAATAATCTTATATAATAAGTTACTTAGAAATTCGTATGTTTTGATTTTTTTTTCTTATATATTGCAATGATTGGTAGTTTTAGAGTAGATTATAGTAATATTCGTGGGCTGAGATCGAATTTTCTGTCTGTGTACATCCACACTTTATCTCTAACAGGCCAGCTGTTTTGGCACTGAGTGAAACCCAAGTAGGTGAGGATTCCAATCCTATATTATATTTATGGGTATTGCTTGGCGCCATTATTCTTCTCCCACCATTGTTTCATTTATCAGAGCCCAAACCTGACTGACTCCATCCAAAGAATTGTCTCCCTGTATCCTCACACTGAAATCGTTATTACGGGCGATTTCAATGTTCATAATTCTTCGTTGCTTCTCCATTCGGGCCAGACAACACCCGAAGGAATGTGTGCTGAGATTTTTGCTGAGTTTGACCATCTTACTCAGCTTGTTAATGAGCCTACTCGAATGTCTGACGTTAATGGCCAAGCGGAAAATACACTTGACTTGTTTCTTACTTCTGATCCTGATAAGTACATAATTAGTGTATTGACGCCTCTAGACACATCGGACCATACTGTCATATCTGCTAATTTTTCGTGCCAAACAAAACCAGTTAAGGAAAGAGCTCCAAAGAGAAACGTTTGGCAGTACGAGAAAGCCAACTGGGACGGTCTAATTAACTTCTTAAGGATCTTTAACTGTTCACTATGCTTCCTCGGTAGTGACGTAGACTCCAGTGCAGATATGATTACTAATACGAGTATGATTCGTTTGGGAATGGAAACCTTTATCGCAAATAGGGTTCTTTAATTAGCTCTATTGATAAAGCTGACTTGTTTGCAAGGCAGTTTGCCGAAAATTCCACCTTACCAGATAGTGTCATGGCTCCCCCAGTTCTTGAACGCGTAAGTGATTCTATGGGACCAATCTTTTTTCATATTCGTACTTTGGCGAGAGTTCTTAAAGATCTCAACATTCATTTTCGGTATTCCCGCTATTCTGAAGAGGTGTTCTTCCACGCTAGCAAAACCACTGCCTAAGCTTTTCCATCTATCCTATTCTTCTGGACTCGTTCCACGTAGTTGGAAACTGCATTTGTTCAGCCAATCGCAAAACAAGGCGAATCTTCTTCCCCCGCAAATTATCGACCGATAGCACTAACGTTCCTTCTTTCTAAGCTCATGGAAACGCTGATGATAATGACCAGCAATACGGCTTTCGTAGCAATAGGTCCACTGGTGATCTCCACTGGTGATCTCACCGAACAGTGGAACAAATCTTTACATCGTTTTGGAGAAAGTAAGATAATTGCACTTGATATTTCAAAGGCACTTGATAAAGTCTAGCATCTAGCTCTCTTATCGAAAATGCGTGCTTTTGACACTGACGAATCTTTTCTTCGTTGGATTAGAAATTTTCTTTCGAACCGTTCAATACAAGTTGTTTTGGATGGATTCAAGTCTAAAAACCATAAAATAAATGCTGGTGTGCCCCAGGGCTCCGTTTTGTTTCCGACCCTTTTCCTCATTTTTATAAATGATCTCCTGTCTGCTACTTCTAATCCAATACATTGTTTCGCTGACGATAGCACTCTTAGATTTTCATGTTAGTTTCCAGACTCACAACCCTCCTCTTCAGATGTGGAGCTGCAACGGCAAAATTGTATTGTATTGTACAATGGGGAATAAAAAATCGTGTGGAATTTAATGCTTCGAAAACTCAATGCTGTCTTGTATCGTTAAAGCGAGATATACCCTCTTTGTCACTATCGATGAATGGCACTTGCATCAACGAAACTTAAAATCTTGACATCCTCGGAATGTGCATCAGCAACCACCTTTTGTGGAGCGATCACGTACGCGATGTCGGCAAAAATACCGCAAGATGTCTAGGTTTTTTGAGACGTTCCTTGCAAGAAATTTTTCTCTCTGTCTGATCTGGCTACAATCTACAAAACCTTTATACGTCCGAAACTTGAATATAACTCTCATCTCTGGGGTTGTGCTCCAGTAACTTATTTAAGCCTCTTGGACAGTATTCAAAGAAGAGCTTGTAAAATAATTCGTGACATTAACATCATCAACTCGATTACGTCACTCGAACATCGTCGCAAAGTTTCTTATTTCACCTTTTTTTACCATTATTTTAACGGACTATGCTCTAGTGAAATAGCCAGTTGCATTCCTCCCCTTAAACAATTTAACCCGCGTAATACCCGCGCTTCTAGGAATGCCCATCAGTTTACCCTTGAGCCCAACTTCGGCCGTACTATGAAGTACAGCGATTCATTTTTTAGCCGTACTACCCGAATGTGGAACGCCTTGCCACGCTCTATCTTTCCCTATCATTGCAATGTTCAAGAATTCAAAATCAATGTACACCGACACCTCCTATCCAACCCTTCCCTCTTTTCCTAATGCTCACACTATGTCTTTGGTATAAGGTATACAAAACCCTTTTAGTGTTCACTAATTATTAAAAAAAAAAAAAACAATTTTACTGAATATCGAAAAATCTTTAAGCCCAAATTCTATCTCACACAAGTTGGAAATTATGTTCAAAATTAAAGTGTATAAAACCTCTCCTTACACAAGTTCAGCCAACGGAAAGATTTCATTCCACACTTTCTGAGCTTAGGCGCTGTCTTAAAAAAAAAAAACATAATAACTTTTCTAAATTACTAGATATGTCTGTTTATGAATATAACAGGTCCATTCATTCTACGACCAATTGTAGACCAATAGACGTTTTCTTTGGTCAGAATAAACTTAATTGGCCCAAACATCTGGACCTAGAAAACAAAAATAACAAAAATAGATCACCCCCTAAAATTATTGCATAGGAGAGACTAAACTTTTCAGAAAGGTGTAAATGTAAAGATTGTTTTTGCCCATGTTATATGTGGATATTCAAATTCTGGACCACACTAATTCTCGTTCATTTTATCAGGTTCTGAAATAAACTTTGCAAAAGCAATATTCGAAAAATATGAAATTTCATATGTAAATGTAGAAGAGGCATTTGAATTTACAGATAAGAATCGCAACAAACGTTTCAACTGCACTTTAAATTATAAGCAAACCTATAATGAATTCATAATCTTGTCAGAACTTAATGATTAAACCAATTTAAACAAAAAATGTTGTAATTAGTATTGCATTTAATAATACATATTTTAAAATGTGACAGTCAAATTTTTGGAATTAAAGAAAATGTAAAATCTTCAATAATTTACTTATTTGTAAACAAAACCAATTTCAAGACATAAGTAAACATAATTGTATACCAAATTTACTACGGAGCCAACCATCAAATTGCTCAGAGATAAATAATAACCAATATATTCCTAGCGCGAGGAAATACTTCCTGAGTTACATATATGTAGATATGTACATACTATATGATGGCCAAGCCAACATAAAACTACAAATATACTTGTTCAAAAGCACGGTGCAGTAACTCTGTTTTTTTCATCACTTAGTCTATTTATGTATATGTTTTTTTTTCCAATAATGTTTATTATTAATTATTTTTTAGAAATTAAGTCACTCTTGTTTTATCTTTCAAACTGAAAAGAAATGGAAAAAATAAAATATAAAGCATACAAATATTGCTCCCTTCTTTTCGAAACAAACATTTGGAATTTAATTATTCAGCTCCCTAACATAACTGGCGCAGTCGCTAAACAAAAATAAACCTAAAAAGAAGATGCAACAAATTATTTGTTTAAAACTAAACATCTGAACATTAATTACAATTCAATTGCAAAATTATTTCATTAGTTGTTACCAATTTAATTTATCTCAAAAAGAAAAAAAGGTGAATGAAGTAAACTTAAATTTAAAAAACAAGGAAAAAAAAATATAATATGTGAAAATAATGATAAAAACTATCGTAGTGGATACATAAATTATTCAACAAAAAAGACTATATAAAATCAAAAAGAAGAAACCAACTATTCAAACCATCTTTAACAACAACAACAATAAAAAAGAAGGAAAGAAAAGAAGAGGGTACGGAGAATTGGAAAATTTTAGATTTAATATGGAATATTACTCAGTTTACCGGACTACCGGAAGAATTAGATACATTTATTAAACAAATAGATTTTATATGTGCCTATTTATGTAGTTTATGTCTTAATTTCGAGTCTGCCTCAAAAATGTTTAAACAGTTGTCAGTGTTGCCGAATCTCATGATTTATCATGATTCTCATGATTTTTCACCCCCATCTCATGATCTCATGAATTTAGGGAAAATCTTATGATTTTTCAAATCTTCCTTCAAAAAAGAATAAGAAAACATTCCTATTCGCCCATTATAATCAGCACACGCAACTTTCTTGTTATAATTTTAAAAGATTCAGAAAATGACCCATCTAGCCTCTACGGACATAAGTTGCACAAAATATTTATGTGTTGTTGTTAGAATGTCTAACAATTTTAAAATTCAAGATTTCTTTTATAGTCTATTTATACTGGATAAATATGATGCTAAAACAATGTATGACATTTTAGTAACTAGTTTCAATAAAAACGAAATTGATTATAAATCCAATTTAATAGGTTTTGGTGCCGATGGAGCTGCAGTGATGATGGGAGTGAACTCATCAGTTCGCACTTATTTACAAGCTGATGTCACAAACTTATTTATAATGAAGTGTATTTGTCACTCCTTCCATCTCTGCTTTTCATATGCATGTTCCAATTTGCCCTCAAGTATTGAAGACTTATGTCGAGATGTTTATAATTATATTCAGAACAGTCCTAAGAGAATTGCAGCATTTAAAACTTTTCAAGCTATTTTGGAGATAAAGCCAAATAAAATTTTACATTATTCACAAACACGGTGGTTTTCGAGTTTAGAAGTAGTAAATTGAATTCTTGTGCAATATGATGCCTTAAAACAAGCATATTTTAACGACGTAACAAAAAGTGACAACTTACTGTCACGCAAAACTATTCTAAATATGCTCAATGACCCTGTTCATTATATGTATTTATGTTTTCTTAAGGGCCTATTATGGATCACAACTAACTTAGTTGAATTTAATCAAGACAACTCAATTTGAAGACAACTGCAAAAAAAATTCGTATTATGGGAGACAACTTTTTTCAGTTGAGTAGACCAAATACATTGCCTACTTTTATGTGCTTGTTTTGTGTCAAAATCAGCTGTGTAAAGTAAAATACGTAGGTATTTCAAAGTTTTGAATTCAGTGCAAAATTTTTTTAAAAAGACAAAATAATACGAAATGGAGAGTTGTATTGATTTGTTTCTTGTAAATTCGGAAAAAGAAAATCCCCTCAATGTTGCGCTGATGAGAAAAAATATTAGAGATCGCTCCAATCCATTGGAACTTCCAAACAAAAAGTATTTTTTGTAAACAAATTCTTTGGTGAGAAGTGTTGATTTAATGACTCCGTTTTGTTGCAGATTTATAAGTTATTTTAGACTCGACAAAGACACATTTGTTTATGTGCTTAACGAAATAAAAGATTATTTGAAACAACCATAGAGTTCCCCCGCAGTCTCACCAATTCTCAAACTCTGCACCGCCCTACATTTTATGGCAAAAGGAAGTTGCCAAAAGTGCAGTGGTAATGATTTTAATTTAGGCCTTGCTCAACCAACAGTTTCGGTAGTAGAAGTGCTAGACATAGAAGAAGAACATATCTGACCAATTTGAATTTATCGAAGATTCATTTTTACCAGAAAACCAGATTTACTGGAGTAATAGGATGCATCGATGGAACTCATGTTCGAATCATAGCACCAAAAAAAAATCTTCAACATCTCTATAATAAATAGAAAAGGTTATTACAGTCTGAATTTCATGATTGTAAGTGTATATGTTTCTGCTGATGAATCTCAATCAACCTCTCAAATTGGGCAGGTTTTGTGATTTTTGTCTAAATTTTTTTTTTCTTACAAACGTTTATATTATTATTTGTAAATCTTACATATATTTTTTTCGCCATTTTCTTAATAAAATTGCTTTTCAATTCGCTGTTGGTGCGTACCGATATTTTTTTGTACACCCAAATGCACTACACAACCGGTAAATAGCAG
Organism: Eupeodes latifasciatus; assembly: GCA_920104205.1. NCBI lineage: Eukaryota > Metazoa > Arthropoda > Insecta > Diptera > Syrphidae > Eupeodes > Eupeodes latifasciatus. Next base: position 250,683,864 of record OV049924.1, on the reverse strand, counting down.
TTGTTGAATTTTGATAACAATCACAACTGAGAGACAACTCAACTGGCTTACATAATACCCCCAAACACACTTAAAAAGTCAACCATTTCTCTTGACTACTGGTTGACTTGTGACAGTCAACTAGTTGTGATCGGTAATACCGATTGCCGGATTACAACTCAACTTTGTTCTTAGTTGTCTTACATAATAGGCCCCTTTGTTTTGTGCTACCGTTTTTTTACTAAACTTAACAAATGCATGCAATCCGAAAAGCGAAAATATTGATTATTAAGGGCCCAATGAAGAATAAGCAATCTCATGATTTTCTTGAGGGGATGTTCTGGCAAGGGAAGGCTGAAAGCAAAACGTCTTGGACACACATTTTTAGAATCAGGGGAATTTGTCTGATATTTTGGTATATGATTCTTTTGGTTATGGTTAACAGGAAAAAAGTTATTAAGGATTTAAGTTGAAAAATTCTATTTAAAAGTGATAAAATGCGTATGGCAAGGGGAAGGCTGAAAGCAAAACGTCTTGGACACACATTTTTAGAATCAGGGGAATTCGTCTGATATTTTGGTATACGATTGTTTTGGTTATGGTTAATAGGAAAAAAGTTAATTAGGATTTAATTTGCAAAATTCTGTTAAAAAGTGTTAAAATGCGTCTGGCAAGGGGAAGGCTGAAAGCAAAACGTCTTGGACACACATTTTTAGAATCAAGGGAATGTGTCTGATATTTTGGTATATGATTCTTTTGGTTATGGTTAACAGGAAAAAAGTTATTAAGGATTTAAGTTGAAAAATTCTATTAAAAAGTGTTAAAATGCGTCTGGCAAGGGGAAGGCTGAAAGCAAAACGTCTTGGACACACATTTTTAAAATCAGGGGAATTCGTCTGATATTTTGGTATATGATTGTTTTGGTTATGGTTAATAGGAAAAAAGTTATTTAGGATTTAATTTGCAAAATTCTGTTAAGAAGTGTTAAAATGCGTCTGGCAAGGGGAAGGCTGAAAGAAAACCGTCTTGGACACACATTTTTAGAATCACAGGAATTCGTCTGATATTTTGGTATATGATTGTTTTGGTTATGGTTAATAGGAAAAAAGTTATTAAAGATTTAATTTGCAAAATTCTGTTAAGAAGTGTTAAAATTCGTCTGGCAAGGGGAAGGCTGAAAGTAAAACGTCTTGGACACACATTTTTACAATCAGTTGTGGTTATCATTTCGACCCAAAAAGTTGATTTTCGCGCATTTTGGCGGCCGTCTGGCAAGGGGAAGGCTGAATGTAAAACGTCTTGGACACACTTTTCAGACATCAGTGGACCATCTACTATTGAAGTGGTTATCACTTCGACCCAAAAAGTTGATTTTCGCGCATTTTGGCGGCCGTCTGGCAAGGGGAAGGCTGAAAGCAAAACGTCTTGGACAAACTTTTTTGACATCAGGGCACCATCCACTTTTGTTTATATATCCATTTAAGTGGTTATCACTTGACAATCTCTTATTCAAGGTTTCTTTGTAAAAAAATGAATATTTGCTCTTTTTATTAGAAATAAATTTTATGAAAATAATTAAAAGTAATACTAAAGTTACAAAAATTGTAGTTGTTGTGACAGCAAACTGCTTTTTGGTGAATGTCAGTAGTTGTAACTAGAGGGTACGGGGCCACCGGCATCACCAGGGTTCTGATCTATGCTAAATACCGGAATCACCGGGTTCTGATCTATGCTAAATACCGGTATTATTTTGGGTTCTAGACCATGCTTACCAAACGTTAGATACCGGTATTATTTTGGGGTTCTAGACCATGCTTAGCAAACGTTAAAACGCAAAAACGTAAAACTCACATTAAAACGTAAAATTCACGTTCACGTTAAAACGCAAAAACGTAAAATTCACGTTCGGAACGCAAAAATCACCATAGGAAACTGAGCAAAATCATGAACAGAAAATGATGTTTAAGAGTTAAATTTTTTCAGAAAAGGTGGTCCATATGAGTGAAGAGAGAAAAGAATCGTTAAGTAAAAAGACATGTTAATTTTTTTAATATTTTTTTATTTTTTAATTAAATTTTAATATTTAAAAAAATAGTTAGTATTGCTGGTAGGGGGCTTACATCAAACCCCCTTTATAAGCTTTAATTTTTAAAGAATACAGCAGGTGGGGCCACTGCCACAAGATCAGTTTTATATTTCATTTTCAAGTTCTATTCGATAATGACCCCAAGCTAGTGTATTTATATTTTTGGTACATATAAATCTTTTGTCATCAGAACAACTTAAACTTAATTTGTTTATACATTCGGTGTATATAGTATGGTGTTTAGATCTAAAGTTCAACATTTTACTATAGAAGTTTTGTTTATGTAGCAAACAGTCTCTGTAATTTTGTAAAGGCATTTTTATTACAGCTGCTGATTTAACACCCTTAGCCTTTTTTATTAGTACTGCATCTTCTACATATGTCTATACTATACATTTTAGCTCTTAATCCTATAAATTCCTTCATTATTCTACCATTATTTTCATTCTACATAAATCCTAACTTTTTCACATTGAGCTGGGCAATACCGTAGCGGTTTTGAAGTGGATAGTCTGAAGTATCAAATTTATCTATTATATCATTTCTTATATCATTGTAAAAATCATCTGTTCTTATTTTATAAATAAATGAATCGGTATCCATGTAGGCCAGATGTAGGTTGTCAGTAAATTTAGGTTTCATGTATGCATAATGAAAGTCATACATTTTATACTTTGAAATCTCCAAAACACAAAAACCTAAGTATATAGGCTTATTATATACACTGTGAATTCGTTGTAACTGAATAGCAGCCATGGTTTACGAAAATTCTAATATGCTATGAAAATTAGGTTTAGCTATAAGAGCGCGACTACCGAGATGGGTACCTTTGCTTTCTATTGAATCAACAATTCGAACATCTTTTCGTTTGTCTACATTTTCCATAGTTTTTCCGAATACAGCACTATTCCAAAGTTTACGCTGATCCTTTTCAAACTTTGTGGTGGCTTTTTTTCTTAGTTCATTGTTTAAATCAATATATTTTTTCAGCCATTGAGATTGTTTGAATTGCATCACTCTATGAATTTTCTTAAGCACCAAACCATTATCAAGGCATTGAATTAATGTTTTGTAATGAATTATATAATTAACTTTATTATTCAAATCAGCAATTAATTTCTTATTGGATTTACCAGGCAATGAAATGTTTGAAGGACAGAATGGAAGATCATTGTGATTATCATGTATTTCTAGGGGATACTCGAGATCCACTTCTAAAACATAACCAATGTTTATATTTGAAATTAACCAGTTTTTAATCTCATCTAAATTAGTTGGAGGTTCAACCCATTTAAAGTCTGAATGTGGGAGGTAATCAGACATGGCCCAACCGTATAGGTTATTAGCATCCAAGTACCTACATTAAATAATCAGATGGTTTACTTGAATCATAATCAACCATATATTTATTATTTGCTTTACAATGTCGCAAGCTACATTGTGTTAAACCTTCTCTTATACCCTTAACGAAAAAGTTGTGCATGTTAATGTCTGTAAAGTGGAAACGTACTCATTAGAAAATACCGATGAGCGGGTTATAGACATTAATATATTTTTGAAAAGTTGTAAGACTGATATTATACAACTAATTGGAAAATCGTTTGAAACAAAAGGAAGTGTAAAGTTCAGCATTGAGCTGTTTGCGGAGTTTATAAAATATATAACATTGCAAAGTAGTTTTTACATAACTTACGAATTCCCTTGTGGGAATTGACAAGCCTCCATTAATCTTATTTTCGAATTGACGAAATTTTACTAAATGTTCCCTTGTTTCATAGTTATTTTGACACAAGGACACTCTATATATGGAGTGTCTTTGTTTTGACATTGCTTTTGTCCATACAAAATTTTGCATAAATCAGTCATTTTTCTTTAGCACAGATTTTGCAATATATTTTTTTTTTTTTTTTTATAATAAACGGGCACTCAAGGGGTTATTAATACCCTTAATATGTTTAAAGTTTAAACACAGAGCGAGCTTTAGGAAAATAGGTCTTAAAGTTTTGAATATCAAAATGATAGGGAAAAACAGAGCTGGGTAAAGCATTCCACATTCTCGATGTGCGGTTAAAAAAAGAATCTCTATACTTGACAGTACGTCCGAAATTGAGCTCAAGGTTAAACTGATGTGCATTCCTAGAAGTACGAGTATTACGGCTGAAATGTTTGAGGGGGGGAATGCAACTGGCTATTTCGACAGAACACTGTTTATAAAAATATCGGTAGAACAACGAAAGGCATAAAACATTGCGGCGGTGTTCAAGTGACGTAATTGTTTCGGTTATAGTTCTATCGCCTATCATTTTCAAAGCTCTTTTTTGGATCCTGTCCAAAATACTTAAACTTGTTTTAGGGGCACCTGCCCAAATATGCGAGTTATATTCAAGTTTTGGACGAATGAAGGCTTTGTAAATTACAGCCAGATCAGAAGGGGTGAACAATTTCTTGCACCGTCGGAGGAATCCTAAGCACCTAGCAGCATTTTTGGCAATATCGAATATGTGATCATTCCATAAGAGGTGATCTGTGCTACACATACCGAGTACTGAAAGTTGATTAGTTTCCTGGATGCAAGTGCCGCTCATGGATAGCGGCATCGGGGGTGGGTTACGCTTTAATGACAGGAGACAGCATTGAGTTTTCGAAGCATTAAATTCTACACGGTTTTTGATTCCCCATTGTACAATGCTGTCGAGATCAGAATTTAATAATAGTACCTATGTTAAGGACATTTTATCGTCCTTTTCATTCATTTCATTCCAATTATTTTCAACGTCTCCTTAACAAAATTAAGACAAAATAATTTATTTGATTTAAGTTAGACATTGCAAATTGTAAAAAAGAAAGTTTCAAGAAATAGTAATACATTATTTATGTGCATATATAAGTACTATTAAATAAATTATATGAATTCCATTTTTGTTTCAGTTTATTTAAAAAGTTTAAAAACCTTCAAATGCCTTTACTGAAGAAATTTATTTTTTGAGTTATCATACAACATACACTTGGCCACATCGTACTAACATTCACAAAACTATGTATTCGTAAAATGGTATATCTGCCAGTACTGATACAAAAATTCATGGAAAAGTAATTGCAATTTTTTTTATTTGGAACAACAAACCTCCAAGTAAACGATTTGGTAAATCAATTTAACCAAATCTCCAAAACAAAATAAAAATAGTAAGAAAATGGCAATTTTTTACACACGAAAAATTAATAGTATCTTTTCAAATACCTACCTAACATATTTTCAAAAAAGATCCCAAAAGGACTTTTTTAATCCCTTTTGAGCATATAAATTAGCATATACAAAAACCAATATCATGAAAATGATATTCAAGCTCCTAATAGTACTCACTGGATGCTCATAAGTCGCATGGTCGTTTGGGATGTTCAGTGATAAATTGGTTGTGGGATATACTTTTGTAGTCGGATTTCTAGTTCAAAAATTAAATTTTTGTTGGAATATTGCCGAACATTGCTCAAACGACCATAATTATTATTATTATTATTATTATTATTCATCATCATCATCATCATCATCATCATCATCATCATCATCATCATCATCATCATCATCATCATCATCATCATCATCATCATCATCATCATCATCATCATCATCATCATCATCATCATCATCATCATCATCATCATCATCATCATCATCATCATCATCATCATCATCATCATCATCATCATCATCATCATCATCATCATCATCATCATCATCATCATCATCATCATCATCATCATCATCATCATCATCATCATCATCATCATCATCATCATCATCATCATCATCATCATCATCATCATCATCATCATCATCATCATCATCATCATCATCATCATCATCATCATCATCATCATCATCATCATCATCATCATCATCATCATCATCATCATCATCATCATCATCATCATCATCATCATCATCATCATCATCATCATCATCATCATCATCATCATCATCATCATCATCATCATCATCATCATCATCATCATCATCATCATCATCATCATCATCATCATCATCATCATCATCATCATCATCATCATCATCATCATCATCATCATCATCATCATCATCATCATCATCATCATCATCATCATCATCATCATCATCATCATCATCATCATCATCATCATCATCATCATCATCATCATCATCATCATCATCATCATCATCATCATCATCATCATCATCATCATCATCATCATCATCATCATCATCATCATCATCATCATCATCATCATCATCATCATCATCATCATCATCATCATCATCATCATCATCATCATCATCATCATCATCATCATCATCATCATCATCATCATCATCATCATCATCATCATCATCATCATCATCATCATCATCATCATCATCATCATCATCATCATCATCATCATCATCATCATCATCATCATCATCATCATCATCATCATCATCATCATCATCATCATCATCATCATCATCATCATCATCATCATCATCATCATCATCATCATCATCATCATCATCATCATCATCATCATCATCATCATCATCATCATCATCATCATCATCATCATCATCATCATCATCATCATCATCATCATCATCATCATCATCATCATCATCATCATCATCATCATCATCATCATCATCATCATCATCATCATCATCATCATCATCATCATCATCATCATCATCATCATCATCATCATCATCATCATCATCATCATCATCATCATCATCATCATCATCATCATCATCATCATCATCATCATCATCATCATCATCATCATCATCATCATCATCATCATCATCATCATCATCATCATCATCATCATCATCATCATCATCATCATCATCATCATCATCATCATCATCATCATCATCATCATCATCATCATCATCATCATCATCATCATCATCATCATCATCATCATCATCATCATCATCATCATCATCATCATCATCATCATCATCATCATCATCATCATCATCATCATCATCATCATCATCATCATCATCATCATCATCATCATCATCATCATCATCATCATCATCATCATCATCATCATCATCATCATCATCATCATCATCATCATCATCATCATCATCATCATCATCATCATCATCATCATCATCATCATCATCATCATCATCATCATCATCATCATCATCATCATCATCATCATCATCATCATCATCATCATCATCATCATCATCATCATCATCATCATCATCATCATCATCATCATCATCATCATCATCATCATCATCATCATCATCATCATCATCATCATCATCATCATCATCATCATCATCATCATCATCATCATCATCATCATCATCATCATCATCATCATCATCATCATCATCATCATCATCATCATCATCATCATCATCATCATCATCATCATCATCATCATCATCATCATCATCATCATCATCATCATCATCATCATCATCATCATCATCATCATCATCATCATCATCATCATCATCATCATCATCATCATCATCATCATCATCATCATCATCATCATCATCATCATCATCATCATCATCATCATCATCATCATCATCATCATCATCATCATCATCATCATCATCATCATCATCATCATCATCATCATCATCATCATCATCATCATCATCATCATCATCATCATCATCATCATCATCATCATCATCATCATCATCATCATCATCATCATCATCATCATCATCATCATCATCATCATCATCATCATCATCATCATCATCATCATCATCATCATCATCATCATCATCATCATCATCATCATCATCATCATCATCATCATCATCATCATCATCATCATCATCATCATCATCATCATCATCATCATCATCATCATCATCATCATCATCATCATCATCATCATCATCATCATCATCATCATCATCATCATCATCATCATCATCATCATCATCATCATCATCATCATCATCATCATCATCATCATCATCATCATCATCATCATCATCATCATCATCATCATCATCATCATCATCATCATCATCATCATCATCATCATCATCATCATCATCATCATCATCATCATCATCATCATCATCATCATCATCATCATCATCATCATCATCATCATCATCATCATCATCATCATCATCATCATCATCATCATCATCATCATCATCATCATCATCATCATCATCATCATCATCATCATCATCATCATCATCATCATCATCATCATCATCATCATCATCATCATCATCATCATCATCATCATCATCATCATCATCATCATCATCATCATCATCATCATCATCATCATCATCATCATCATCATCATCATCATCATCATCATCATCATCATCATCATCATCATCATCATCATCATCATCATCATCATCATCATCATCATCATCATCATCATCATCATCATCATCATCATCATCATCATCATCATCATCATCATCATCATCATCATCATCATCATCATCATCATCATCATCATCATCATCATCATCATCATCATCATCATCATCATCATCATCATCATCATCATCATCATCATCATCATCATCATCATCATCATCATCATCATCATCATCATCATCATCATCATCATCATCATCATCATCATCATCATCATCATCATCATCATCATCATCATCATCATCATCATCATCATCATCATCATCATCATCATCATCATCATCATCATCATCATCATCATCATCATCATCATCATCATCATCATCATCATCATCATCATCATCATCATCATCATCATCATCATCATCATCATCATCATCATCATCATCATCATCATCATCATCATCATCATCATCATCATCATCATCATCACTTCATCATCATCATCATCATCATCATCATCATCATCATCATCATCATCATCATCATCATCATCATCATCATCATCATCATCATCATCATCATCATCATCATCATCATCATCATCATCATCATCATCATCATCATCATCATCATCATCATCATCATCATCATCATCATCATCATCATCATCATCATCATCATCATCATCATCATCATCATCATCATCATCATCATCATCATCATCATCATCATCATCATCATCATCATCATCATCATCATCATCATCATCATCATCATCATCATCATCATCATCATCATCATCATCATCATCATCATCATCATCATCATCATCATCATCATCATCATCATCATCATCA